>VUQI01061801.1:0-11275 GCA_015106735.1 Paratilapia polleni
ATACCTGCTTATTTAATTTTTTATACTTAAAATAATGTTATATATATCTGTACATAAGGATACAATTACAATCATGAATACAAAGACTGTAATACAAGTGTATACAGTCATGACTACACATATTTTCTTTTACTATCCATTTTGACAATTGTGTCCATGTCTATTGGAACCTGGTCTTTGTAATTAATTTTAGAGCACTTGCTGCAAAAACAAAATGAAGCTTAAGCGTAAGTTCAATAAGGAAGATCTGTAATCACTCATCCGTCGGCTTCTTGGGTGTTCGGCTGCCAGTCTGTTCTATACATCACTTTCTCTTTCCCACGCAGTCAAACTCAGTACTGTCATCATTGCTCTCATCCAATCACATTCTTGCCTGCCTTCAGCAAGCCAATCAGCCTCCAACCCGCGTGCTTTAAATCTCAGTGCTGTTCTGTCATTCTGTCTTTCAGACTCTCATTCGTGCAACCCGCCTCCTCCCCATCTCCACCCCACTCTGGTCACTCAGAACCCATCCAAGCCTTCATCTCCATCTTCACCACCACCAGCGTCTAGACTCCGGGGGGTCCTATCTTAAATCCTATCACCGTTGGGATTCCGCCCTGCCTCGATGGGTCATCGGAGTCTAATCGCCAAATATATTTAATTCTGTATCACAATAAATCATGTTCATTTTCCAAGTTATCTCTCCTTATTGAACTATTGTTATGTGGACCTATTTGAGTTTTATACCGTTAGAGTGAGGACAGTTTGGGTGGTCCTCACTCTCCTTCAAAGGACTGTATAAGGGGTTAAGATCTGGTGTTAAGGTTTAAGTCAGAATTAGGGCTAAAGTCATGGTTGGGGTTAGGCTATGTTATAGATTAGCATGTGCATGAATGTCCTCACAACGGTAGCAATACAAATGTACATGTTTGCAGGGAGAAGACGAGAAATGAAAACATGAAGCATCATTACCGAAGACATTACTCAATGACTCCCAGCATATATCAAGGACTAAAATTTTCTAGATCTAATTGTGCTGCTATAGAGCACAGACTACAGATGCGCATATTGGATTATGTAAGACTTATCTATATATTAAAGTGGTCTATCCACAAATGGATAATTTTACAGATGGCTGTGTGTGTGTGTAGCCTCAATCTGTTTTTCTTCAGGCTGCACAGAAAGAGAAATGCACTTAAGGAAGACATAGATCACATAAATGGAGTCAGTCACATGCACACTAAGGACACATTGTACCTTATGACCTCACTGTGCTGTAACGTGCTTTGCTGCTCCAAAATAAATAGCGGTGACATTGTACATGTGCAGTAATTGTTAACACTTCAGCTTATCTGTTTGTGCTGTGTCTGTTTTTATGTTCACCAGCCAAGCATAACTGATATTGATATCACCTTTTGAGTCTTTCCATCTACATGTGCATTATGTGGGATCATCGCAAAAGACTGACTTTGTCTACAGCAAAGGGAGTTTTGAGTGCTTTGGTATGTATTTATATACTCACAAAGCATTTCATTACGTACACCTGTTCAACTGCTCATTAGTGCAAGTATGTAACCAAACAATCACATGACAGCAATTCAATGCATTTAGGCAAGTAGACATGGTCAAGACGACATCAGAATGGGGAAGAAAGGTGATTTAAGTGACTTTGAACGTGGCATGGTTGTTGGTGCCAGATGGGCTGGTCTGACTATTTCACAAGCTGCTGATCTGCTGGGATTTTCCCACACAACCATCTCTAGGAATTACAGAGAATGGTCCAAAAAAGAGAAAATATCCAGTGAGCATCAGTTCTCTGGGCAAAAAAGCCTTGTCAATGCCAGAGGTCAAAGGAGAATGGCCAGACTGCTTTGAGCTGATAGGAAGGCAACAGTAACTCAAATATCAATCATTAGAACCAAGGTATGCAGAAGAGCATCTCTGAATGCACAACACGTCGAACCTTGAAGCAGATGGGCTACAGCAGCAGAAGACCACACCAGGTGCCACTCCTGTCAGCTAAGAACAGGAAACTGAGGCTACAATTTGCACGAGCTCACCAAAATTGCACAACAGAAGATTGGAAAAATGTTGCCTGGTCTGATGAGTCTCAATTTTTGCTGCAACATTCAGATTAAGGGTCAGAATTTGGCGTAAAAAACATGAAAGCATGGATCCATCCTGCCTTGTAACAATGGGCTGCAGGTGGTGTAATGGTGTGGGGGATATTTACTTGGCATGCTTTGGGCTTCTTAGTACCAAATGAACATAGTTTAAACACCACAGCCTACCTGAGTATTGTTGCTGACCATGTCCATCTCTTTATGACCACAGTGTCCCCATCTTCTGATGGCTGCTTCCAGCAGGATAACGCACCATGTCACAAAGCTCAAATCATCTCAAACTGGTTTCTTGAACATGACAGTGAGTTCACTGTACTCAAATGACCTCCACAGTCACCAGATCTCAATCCAATAGAGCACCTTTGGGATGTGGTGGAACAGGAGATTTGCATGATGGATGTGCAGCTGACAAATCTGCAGCAACTGTGTGATGCTGTCATCAGTATATGGACCAATATCTCTGAGGAATGTTTTCCAGCACCTTGTTGAATCAATGCTAATAAGAATAAAGGCAGTTCTGAAGGGAAAAATGGGTCCAACCTGATACTAGCAAGGTGTAACTAATCGCCGGTGAGTAAATGTCTCTTAACTACATGTAAAACTAAATGACCTTAAACCAAAAACAGTAAGATGTGTCACTTTCTGGTTTTGGGTCATAATCTCTAGATCCACAAACCAACATGTTTTCAGGAAGCAATTAGTCAAGTATTAATTGTGATGATCTTTAGTTGCTTATTTGTAAAATACCTTTATCTCCCTCATGTATTCAGCTCAGCATGATATTACTATTATAATCTGGCACAGGCAAAAACTGTTGTATATATCATGGTACAAATAATGTTACATGGTCATGGGCAAGCCACAAACACAGTGCTGTAATACTGACATACAATATGTCACTTTTGCATCACAAAAGTCATCACATTTATTCTAGTAGTTGAAAGCCAATATGAATGCAGTTACAAACACTGTGGCTTTGACACCCTCTAGTGGCATTCACGTACCATTCACCTTCAGTACAAAGAGTGACTTTAATAAATGTTGCAGTCTGTGTAATTTTTAAAAAAATAAATGGTGTGGCATGTTTTGCTGCCATGCCAAAAAAAGATACACATTAAAGCTGGGGAAATCATGACAAAAGTCAGGTGATGGTATTCTGAGTAACGGCATAATTTAGGCTCATGGTGGATGAATGCACCAAGACACTGGATATGAACAGCAACTGTACATTTTCTGTTCAAGCAAGCAAGATTTTTATTTTTTTTTTTAAACATGATCATTCCAGAGACTTAACCACTTGTTTATTATCTTAACCTTGACAATGAATCTGAACACAGTAGTCTTCCTAACTGAAATCTTTGTAACTCTGCAAAAGCCAAGAGTACAACCAGCATGCCCACTTCACACAAGCCCGTTCCAGATGTGCAGAGGTGCAAAAGTAAGAAGGGTTCACATTGCTTACTCTCTTCTTCAACATGGCATTAAAAATACACAAAGCTAGTTTCAAATTTGTCTGTTTTTGATGGGGTGGTCAGAGCACAGAAGTATTTGGATGATGGTGAAACCCTAACAGTCACCATCACACTGCTTTGCCAGTTTGCTGCTCTGCGAACACATGGAAACCCTCCAGAACTCGTGGAGTGGGTACCCGCGCAAATTACGACACTCTGAAGGACGTAAACACAGCATTCTTAAAGGTCACATGTTTTGGTGTCTTCCTTGCATTCTGACCATAATTGCTACTAGCTCAGTGATTGTGTTTACATCCTCTTCCCTTCCTTTCACTCCATGAGTTCTGGCTATGCTCATCATGCTTGGAGGCAGCGATTTGCAAGGTGCACTTTGGTAACAAATAGCTTTCACTGACACTGTTCATATGAGGTCTGTGGCTTCTCAGAACTCTGCTGCAGTTACTGGAGAAAGCTGTTGATGCTGACATTTTGGTTTGAGTGCCGCAAACCAAAACAAACTGTCCCTTTACCAATGAGCAAAAGTATCTTTGTTTTTACTGGGTATTTTTGAATATCCTTTACAGTGCACTTTATCCAGATGTTTACCAATCCCAGGATATAATCTGAAGTGTTAAAAACTTTCTGTGGTTGTCAGTTTATCTGTCGTAATGTTGTGATTTTCATCAAAATAGTGCATGCGGTATACTCTAGTGCTCTAAATCTTGATTTCATCCTCCAGTACATTTTAATCCTGACTGGGTAGATCTCCAAGAAACTATTCAGCAGTTCCCAGAACTGTAAGACTGTCAAAACACTATGAACACATGTACCACAGCTTTTTCTGTGTTTTAGTTAGTGTGTGTGAGAGAGACAGAAACGTGGTAGGAAAAAGGAGAGAGAGTGCAAAAAGAGAGAGAAACACAGAGAGTGTAGTGAGGAAGTGATTTAAAAAAATACAGCATTGGAAACAGAGAGACGGGGGGAAAAGTATGCCTGTATACTGGCATTTTTCCATTTTTTTCTCCTTTGGGGACTTGTGGTCACACTTTATCAACATCAGCCTTGGGAGTGCTGCCAAAATACACACACCCACACGCACACACAGACGCACACCACAACCAAAACACTGGAGTGGCCTATACAGATTTACATGCCATGTGTGTTCACTTAGTGTAATGTCTCTCTAAATGTACTGACTGCACTTTTATCATTCTTAATCTGCATTTGTCTTCACTTATTAACGCAGAATGAGAGATCATTCTTTTAGTGTTTGTTTCAGATAGGGAGATAAGCCCATATTTAAAGCACCATTTAAGAGAAGTAGTTGGACGAGGACAGCAGAGTTGCACAGATTTAGGCTGTGAAGCTGTGAATTACAACCAGCTGACCTCAGAGCAGCTCCATCATGATGAAGGTCCAGGGTTGACTGCTTGTTTCAGCAGCACCTTGATCTTTGCTTATTCTTCTCATTTTCTTACCTTGTTTTTGATGCAGCATCAATGAAAAGGTACAAAAAATTTATTTGATTTCTTATGAAAAAGAAAAGAATTCAGTTGTTAGATAGTGTTATACACATATTGTACATACACACACTGGTCACTTTGTTAGGTACACCTTGCTAGTACTGAGTTGGACCCCTTTTTCCCTTCAGAACTGCCTTTATTCTTCATGGCACAGAATCAACAAGGTGCTGGAAATGTTACTGATGTTAATGTTTGGTCCATATTGACATGATAGCATCACACAGTTGCTGCAGAATTGTCGGCTGCACATCCATGATGAGAATCTTGTGTTCCACCACATCCCAAAGGTGCTCTGTTGGACTGAGATCTTGTAACTGTTGAGGCCATTTGAGTACAGTGAAATCACTGTCATGTTCAAGAAACCAGTTTGAGATGATTTGAGCTTTGTGACATGGTGCGTTATCCTGCTAGAAGCAGCCATCAGAAGATGGGTACACTGTGGTCATAAAGGGATGGACATGGTCAGCAACAATACTCAGGCAGTACCAAATGAGCATCTTTAAACACCACAGCCTAAGGGGCTCAAAGTGTGCCAAGTAAATATCCCCCACACCTTTATATTACCACCTGCAGCCTGAACTGTTGATCCAAGGCAAGATGGATCCATGCTTTCATGTTGTTTATGCTAAATTCTGACCCTACCACCTGAATGTAAAACTCAAGACTCATCAGACCAGGCAACATTTTTCCAATCTTCATTTGTCTAATTTTGGTGAGCCCGTGTGAATTGTAGCCTCAGTTTCCTGTTCTTTGCTGACAGGGGTGGCACGTGGTGTGGTCTTCTGCTGCTGTAGCCCATCTGCTCCAAGGTTCGACATGTTGTGCATTCAGAGATGCTCTTCTGCATACCTTGGTTGTAACCAGTGGTTATTTGAGTTACTGCTGTCTTCATATGAGCTTGAAGCAGTCTGGCCATTCTCCTTTGACCTCTGACATCAACAATTCATTTTCACCCAGAGAACTGCGGCTCACTGGACATTTTCTTATTTTCAGACCATTTTCTGTAAACCCTATAGATGGTTGTGTGGGAAAATCCCAGCAGAACAGCAGTTTCTGAAACACTCACTTAAATCACCTTTCTTCCCCAACCTGATGCTCAGTTTGAACTTCAGCAGGTCGTCCTGACCATGTCTACATGACTAAATGCACTCAGTTGCTGCCATGTGATTGTTTGATTAGATATTTGCGTTAACAAGCAGTGAAATCTCTGGGACATTTTATTAAAAACAGAAATATCAGCTGTTTGGTTCTTGGAGAATTCTTTCAAGGATATATTCTTTGTGAACCATAAACAACAATAACAGTTTACTGCATCTACGATAGCAATAATTATGTGTTTACTGTGAAATAATATAGAATAAAATAATATGCTTATGCATGTTAACAGTTCCTACATGGCAGTGAGCTGGGTAGAAAAACATCACTTCTGTACACAGAAGATCTGTTTCCCCTGCTGTTTTTGTAAATTGGATTTATATAGTAAACTTTTCCCAGAACTCCAGAGCCCCTGTAAAACCCTCATTCCTAAGAATCTCTGATTCCCAACCATAGGCACAGGGCCATGTCACATAATGTACACAATCCACACCCAAACACACAAACCCCTTATGCACTCACAGACACATAATGGATACTTGCTCAATACCAATATTATGAGGCACATACAGAAATATGCTGCTCCATATGCATTGGCAAGCACATTTGTTCTAACACTACACACAAAAACATGGTTACAAAAGTGTACATCTTTACGCTTTTGAGTGCACACTCATATACCCGTGGGAGGCCCCCCCTCATCTTCACAGGAAGTGCTCCTCCCCTGCACTTTTATTGGTCACTGTAAGAGCCAATGAGAGGGAAACCCAACTAGGAGTGGAGCTCTGGTGTTCTTTTGGTATCTTATTTTTACTGTGTGTCTGTCTTAGCGGAAGTGTATTCAACCGACTTTTTTCTATTGCTTTTTTTCCAAGGCTCTCCCTGCCTAAAGGCATCATCTTTCTGTTTGGTTTTTATGTAACTGCCATTTAGGGTGAGGGAGTAGGAAAAGTACATGAAGAGAAACAGATACAACGACATAAAGAGAAAGAGTCATCAAAAAGGGAGCCAGAGAGTTATTGAGATAAGCTGTGTTTTCTTTCACTGGCTCAGTGGCAGCAGAACATTTTCTCTAGTTACTACTTACTCAGATGAGGTCGTATTCCCCCATAAAATCAGACATGAGATGGGTAAAAAAACCTGTCATGTCAAACTTTTTTTTTTTTCAAAGAATTTTCAAAGCACAATTATAGGTTGCTAATCTCTGAGCAGACTCATAAGCTGCATAAAGTTATGAGAGCTATGATAGTCCATCTGAGAACCTGCGTACATACAAGAATTCAGAAGACACAATGTGTGATGTGGAAGAAAAAAGCTTTTGTGTGTGTACACATTTCCTGTGACTAAAGTTAGATGATGTCATTCAGTGTTCTGTATAAAAATGCAATATTGTGATGCTGAGTGAAGACTGTCTTAGCACATGGCTGGTTTGCCTCAAGAGTTAAGGACTGAAAAAAATGAAGTGCAGAAGTGCCATTAAAGAAGTTCCTCATGACGCTCCAAAGTGAGTCAATCCTAAGGACTCCAAAGTTAAAATGCAATACAATGGGAATAAAAGAAATGGTTGTGGTCTCTATAGCTAGTTTCACCTTCACTGCTTATGACAAGTGAATTTTTAACGTGACTCAACCATTTGATTGAAGATTTGTAAGAGTTACAGTTATGCATGCGTGTAACAGGAGGGCACACTTTTCTGGCTAAAGGAACATCTTTTTTTTACTTTCTATTTTTTCTTTTTTATATCACAATTGATATCACAGATTATGGATTCACTTTGATGACCATGCTAGCTAGTCAGCGGTTTCAGTAAAACCAATATGGTGATGGCAAAACACTAAACTCGAGCCTTTAACCTCCTGAGACCTGAGCTCTTGCTTGGGATGCAAGTATGTCCACTATAGGGACAATGGGATTATTTAAAGTTATTATTATTATCATTATTATTATTATTATTTTACAGCATAACACAATAAAGTCATAATTGTTTAACAAAGTATAAAACACTTCACTGAGCAGAATGAAGTATAAGGTGCAGAAAAGCCAAAATGTAATGTCTTCATATGAAGCAGGGTCTCAGGAGATTAAAATAGCAGTCAACAAAACAATGGCTATGGCCACAATGACCACCCATTTTTCAATGACCCAGTTTTCTTTGAATGGGATAAACCATCCATCCATCCATCCATCCATCCATCCATCCATCCATCCCTATAGGACATGCCTGAGGCACCTCATATAGGAGACAGCCAGGAAGCATCCTAGTCAGATGCCTCAATCACCTCAACCGGCTCCTTTCAAGGAAAGGGGGAGTGACAGCTCTACTCTTAGCCCCTTCCTGTTTTAATATATATTTATAAATGAAACATGGATCAGTTAACTACATAACGTAAGATGTGTCACTATAAACAAACCCAGCCCTGTCTTTCAGCCTCACTGATCTTACACTGCTTTTTCCAGCCCAAGCAGGGAACTGATCTAAAACCCACACAACCTTCCCATTTCCAAATCGCAGTTAACAGCTACCTTGTAGACATGTGGAGCATCTAGGAGCTACAGTGATGGATATTTATGTCAGGCGCTGGTTGCAACCAAAACAAAAATTAGAAACAACTTCAGATTAAGGTTGTAAGATCTGATGTTTTCTTTTATACTGGTGACCTGCCTAGGGTGTACACACCTTTCACCCTGGTTCTGCCTCCAGATTGGGGATTGTGATTTTACTCATATATGATCATTTGGCCACATTTCCCATCTGATCCATGTTAAAATTGGCAATTATTCTCATTAGTCATATTTGCTCACGTGTTTCTCAACTTTATCAGGTCATAATGTACATAACATGTTTATCTTTAATACAAAATTATTTCAAAATGGCAATTTTCAGGGCAAACAGTGAAAACTCATTTTCTAAGCATAAAACCACTTAGGAGTCAGTCACCTGATAAGTGCCAGCCAAAGATCATCTTTTGACATTTTCCTTTGGGGGCCCTGGGTCAGCACATGAAGCGCATGGAATGCTTCATTTCAAGTTATTAGTTTGCGTGTGTGTTTGTGAGAATTGGGTTGGGGAACCTGCTCATGAACAGACTCAAGTTCAGACACAAATAAACAGAAGATAAAGTTGGACACGTGCACACAACCCAGTGAACTTTGACATCGAAAAGACAGGAAATATGCTGTTATCTACACACACAAACACACACATATGCACCATTTATCTCTCAGCCACACACATGCAGTAGGTTTACAACTTGAGTGAGACTGACCCTTGACCTTTGCCCCAGTCAACTAACAACTTGTAGCCTGTATTCAGAAAAAAACTGATGCAAGAAAATCATTTTAAAAGGATGCATGAAAAAGGTGTAAATAATCTGCTGCAGAACACGATGTGAGCATGAAGCTGGTCTTTACAAGTAGCGGAAAACAGGTTTTCTTGGATACCAGGGCAATGACAAACTAAGCATATGGTAGACAGATACATTACTGTGAGGCTCCCTAATTAACACATTCCCAGCTTTGTTGTTTATGGCACAACCCACATGCCATTTTAATACACCAGATACAACCCTTTGACCCTTTCCTTCTTCTTGTTTTTTTCCTTTTACTCTTTCCTATTATCTATCACATAAATCACCTCTGGCTTTCCAGCTCTATTTTTCTTTGATAGTCAGACAGAAAAACACAAAAAAACACAAATACTGGGACATTATTACATTTAAGCCAAACCAACGGAATTTTTAGTTGATTACAAATACTGATTATTTCAGCAATGGATCATAAATAAAACCCTTTTACGTCAGCACCAGCTGATGCTGTCTGATCCACTTCTCCTCCCCCGCCTCTCTGTGATGATCAAAATTCATTTTTCTATTAGAAGAAGAATATATTCCTGTGAACAGGAATATATTTGCACTATAAAAATGCTTTGTGAATACATTTTTAAAATTAACAGATTCTCTCAAGTACCAACCCAGTTTTGAGGTATTTGCACATTAAAGGGATATTTATGTTGTCTGGTATTTATGTTCATGTTACTGTATACTTTAAATACAACCACATGCTTTATTTATAACATATAAGGCATGCCTATTAAATAATAAGACTGGACTTACATTGGTCTAACAAGCATTAGTGTTATTATTTAATAATTATGCATTGTATAAAGCCATTAAAATGAGAACTATCTCAATGAGATATTAACATTAAAATACTTGCTTGCCATTTCTGCATTAGTAATGAAAATTGAAAAATATAATACACGTAACTATTTTTTTTTTTTTTTTTGACATTGTTCTGATTCTGTGACTCCATGCCCTTTGACCTTTTAAGCCTCCGTCTGCCATCTGGACATAGGAGAGAAAGGGTGGCAGTGATCTAATATCATTTGACTCTCTGCATTTCTCACCATAATCACATGGTGTAACAGAGTGTCCCATATCAGTGACTCAGCCAGCTGGCCCGTCCAGCCCTGCAGGGGGTATCCGAGGTCAGTCCTCTTATAGATATTATATATCTATACATGCTATGCTACAGCACCTACAAAACTGGTAACATGTTCACTGAAAAGACATGTTTTCTGCAAAATTTCAGTGCATTTATTTATAGTCACTCCAGCACTATTCAGCTCTGTGTGGCTCTGCATACTTACAGCATGTGATTAAGTTTAGGAAAAGGTTGTAATCCTGGTTTATTACAGAGCAGTCACTTCCAACGCAGTGTGTTAATTTACATTTAACCTAAACTATGACCTTTCCTTAGGTCTACCAAAGTGTCTTTGTTACCTAAACCTGCAGTGAGAGTACTGACAGGGACTAGAAAGAGAGACCATATTTCTCCCATATTAGATTCTCTTCATTGGCTACCAGTTAAATCCAGAATTGAATATAAAATCCTTCTCCTCACATACAAAGTCTTAAAAAATCAGGCCCCATCATATCTTAAAGACCTCATAGTACCATACTATCCCAATAGAGCACGTCGCTCTCAGACTGCAGGCTTACTTGTGGTTCCTAGGGTATTTAAAAGTAGAATGGGAGGCAGAGCCTTCAGCTTTCAGGCCCCTCTCCTGTGGAACCAGCTCCCAGTTTGGATTCGGGAGACA
>VUQI01061802.1:4193-15842 GCA_015106735.1 Paratilapia polleni
GGGTGTCTAAGCCCCGTGAGGCCCTCAGGTAATGCCCTGGGACACCTGATACAGGTAAAGCCTCACATACTTCCCCTTCATTGTCTTTATCTCTTCTCTTTCCTTTCCCTCTGTCTTCCCGCATGGGAAAGAAAGTCAGCAAGCATGTGAAAAAGAAAAGACGTTCTTGAAAAACTACAAAATGTTGTCTCCTCTGCATTCTGTGTAACATTGCAAGTCAAACTTGAGCACGAAGAGATGTAATCTCCACCAAATTCGCCCACAGCTCACATCCAAGGTAACGTCAGCCCTTCCTGCCTCCACTTTGAGAAAATATGTAAATATTTCTGCATATCTCAAAACTAAATGAAGTGGACGTTTTTCTCTCTGAAAGCTGATTTTCCTCGACTCCCGTCACACAGAAAACAAGTATAAGTAATAAGAAACACACTTGTTTTGTCTGACTGTGGCTTGCCCATCTGCCACATATGGGAACCTTGATAAACGTTTTGATAACTCAGTACTCATGTATATTGTGGCAAAAAAAAGAGAAACATAAATGAAAGAAAGTTTAATTTCTTGGGAATGACTAGAAGATAGTATACTTTTTAAAACAAAGCATGTGTGTTAAGTGAATGAGACCCTGGGTGCACAAAGATGGGGTGGGGTAGTAAAAGAAAGGAGGGGGTTTTTGACTCACCGACCCATAGAGCTCTCCTTTCTCATTCATGCCGAGGTAGAGTCCAGCGTCCACCCCTCTGATGCTGACCAGACCCACTGCTAGACTTATGAACTCCAGGATACCTGAGGCCAAACACACAACATGGAAACTGGTCAGAGAAGCCCACAAACTCAGTGTAATGCAGCTACAGGTGGCCTCCTTTAATCTGACTACAGACCACTGAGGCACTGCTGATTCTGATCTGCAACGTGTTCATTGTCATTTTGTGTCTAAGAAAAGTCAGCATCTTGCTGCTATTTCAGACTTCATTTGAAAAATTGCTGTTTTAAGGTCACTGAATAACTTATTTTGAATTAGGACAGGACTGTCTCTCCTTTTTAGTCCTACCTAAGAAAAAAAAAATATCACTCTACTCGATGGTAATAGCTTGTCTATAAGCGTGTTCACCCTGTCTTTGGGACTTCCCCACAGGCTCTGAAGTCACTTTTATGAACCTGAGATGTGGGTAACTTGTTTAGTGAACCGCTGGCTTACAGGAAGTTACAATAAAGTGAACGTCTACATCAAAGGCAGGGAAACAAGTGGTAAAATTAAAAGCCATTGGCTGCTGCGATGCGGTGGTTAGTCAGAGAGGATCCAGCTGCCTGTGCTGACTGGCAGAGGCCAGCTTACAGCCACCTGGTCCCCATCTCCCCGACTTCATCCGATGCCAGAAGATGACAGAGAAGATCCTTCTAATTTTTTAGAGGGGTGTGTTCCATATCCCTCTAATCAAAGACACGCAGGTCTGACAAAGACCTTTGCATCTTAAATCTAAGTGAAGCCAGAAACAAACACGCGGACCACCCATCTCTCTAAACCGGCTTATTTTGGCTGAAGTCTGAACATTAAACCTTCTCTGAATTCCGCTGTGGTCACGCTTTAATTTAGAGCTATTCCGCTTTTTTCGCGCCCAGCCTGCACCTGTGACAAGACTGCGTGGATATGAGGCGCGAGACATGTGCGAATCTGCCCTATGACCTCGTTTGTTTAGCCTGTCGCTCTCCCACGAGCGGCACACAACTTTTCCACAGGAGACTTTTTTTTTTTCCTGCAGGCAATATAAACGTCGTGGTGACATCACACAAGAAAAAAAGGATCCCGAAACTATCTCACTTAAATTAAATACACTTATTTTTAATGTTATCAGTTACACGTGCGCTTTCTGATGCGAAAAGCCAGCATTACTGATGTGAAATCCGTCTGTTGACGAGACAAAATCCTCAGAGTGACGCGCGCACCTGCGAGCTTGTTGTTGCAGTTGCCGCTGGATGCGCGCGCGCCGCTTGTTTGCGGCTGATTAGAGACACCTGCGCCCCACGCGCAGCAGGGATTGCCAGAAAAAGGTGTGTGTGTGTGTGTGTGTGTGTGTGTGTGTGTGTGTGCGCGTGAGTGGCTTTGCTTTCCTGCGCGCCAGGTGACAGTGACGCACGAAGGAGTATTCACCTGGGATGCGCGGCAGAAAAAAGCTGCTTAATTAAACTCTCTTTGCCGGGTTTAGCCCTTATAAACTGATAGTAGCCTACAAGACATGTTAAATAACCCTAAAGCAAACTTATATTTAATTAAATTCAGTATATATATATTTGATATATTTAACTGCTCTCGCCTTGGGATTTTGGAGGAAAAAAGTTCACCCCCTTTTCATTTAGAGTTCTGATACTAAATGGGGCGTAAAAACGTGGTTCTTTAAAGTGAGGCATACAAATTATGATGAAGATTAAAATGAAAATCTATCTCCAAAAAGGTTAAAGAGTAAAGAAATACTCACCAAATCTGCTGTGGTCCTGTCTTGTCCCATGCACAGTGCCATTGGGGAATATCTCCAGCTGAAAGCCGGTCCTGCAGTAGAGCTGCCGCCGCCTCAAGATCCCTTTGAGGTGGGCGAAATCTGTCGGCGACCCTCGCTGCAGCCTGCCTTCAATCTGCCCCAGTCGCTCATTCAGCCCTACAGGGGACTCTGGTACGGGCATAGTCCCCACCGAAGGAAAGCTTTGTAAATCCAAGTCGAGAGTCCCCAGAAAACTCCCGACCTCTGCCATTGTGTGCACAGCTGTCAAATTAAGCGAAGGCATTTAGGATGTAGTTGGTAAATTCAGGAGGGAGAAAAGTTTGCAGAAGTCCGGTCCATGCACGCCAAAAGCGTACCATGCAGCGCGCAGTGCTCCTCCAAATCAGCGGAGTCCTCTCAGTTTATTGATAGTCCTTTGCTGTAATCATGAGTTTGATATCTGTGTTTATCAAATAGAAAGACTCTATTATATACATACTCCCCACGCATTCCCACATTGGATATTCAGATACAAGCCACGCCTGGCTGGCATCCCTTCTTACGCGCATCAGTTTGCTTTACTTAATGTGCACTTTCAGTCCAACTTTTACTTCTGATGGTGCCGCTGTCTGTACGTGTGTGTCTCAGCCCTCTCAGAAAGCCGTATCTGATTCTCTGATCAAATAAATCCAGGTCAAGAAGTATCTTCGCGCAGCTCCTCTGTTTGCGCTCCGTGGCTGTCTCATCGCCTATCCTAGGGCAGCAAATTCTGGCAAGAAGTTTGTGGTGCATTAAAACGCGACGCTGGTGCAGAATCAAAGATCATCATGGCTAATACACAAATGGCAGCTGACATAAAGCCGACAATGCATCATAAACTGTGAGAACCACTTCACCACGAAGGCAATCCATAACGTACACTGACTGGGTTTTAGTCACACCACAGACTCCTGGAAGCCACAAAGGAAAACCGCAAAGCAACATTCACCCCACAAGATTATCAAAATAACCTGTGCATACTTTCGGAGTAATCCAACCTCCTGCACAAGTTTCAGTGCCAACCACTGCAGTTGGAGCTTTTCATGAGAGCATTTTCTCCACCTCCTTGTTGGAAGCAGGTGCTTCCTCGCCCCTCTGCACAACGTTTGCAGTGTGCTCCAGCGAAACCAGCAGCTTAACCACTTGTACTACTGGCAAGGAAGGGGGGGAATCCAAATGCTGATGACATGTAGCGTTAAATGTGACTGGTGCACTGGTGCAGAAATATAGGCTATGAACTTGAAGATTCATCAGTAGTTCTCTGATAAAAGTACTACAGATGTTTTTTTTTAACTTCTACTTTAAACTTCTACATAAAACAGGAGAGTAAGTGCCAAACACAAAACACAATATTTCTATGTTTTACTTAAGTAAAAGTGGCCATACATTGTGAGAAGTCACAGCAGTGGAAAATGTGTTAAATGATTGTATATGCACGTCTTACTCTAAGTGGCGTGTTTTATGTTGTACTTGGCAAGATTGTGCTTATTTCAGCTTCAGTTATATTAGTTTTAAAGACAATCACATGTTTCAGATGTAAAATAATAATCAGAGTAGGAAACTAATAACTACAGCTGTCAAATAAATGTAGTGGAGTACAATATTTGATGTGTGCCATCATGCCCATGAAAGAGAACACAGAGAAAGCCACAGCAGGACTAATGAATAATAAGTGTAATTTATGAGTGAATGGGGATTTTGCATCTCTTCTGTGCACAATGGCACAACAGGTTCTAACGTGTAGCTGTGCAGGAAAAAAGAAAAACAAAGCTGTTTAGTGAGGACTTTATTTCTTTGTGAAGATCAAAATCAAAACAAACTCAAGGAGTGTTTTAATTAGTTCACTGTTCTTGAGATATCACTGACAGCGGGATGGGTGGGAGGGAGATAGAGGGCACGATTACATCAATAACACCATTTAACTATTAGGTGTGTTATTTTAGACCTCCCTCAAGCTGTTTTCAGAAACCCCCGTCCTGAGGGGGAGTTCTCACCTCAGAGTTGCTCATCACAGGCAGCGGCAGCTTCCCTGTAGAGAAAGGGGATTTATGACAGTGTCTCACTTCCAATGAGCAGTGACGAATAGCGTGTTAAAATTACCCGAAGTGTGTATGATTGTTTTGATGTCACTGTCAGGATTTAGATGAATTTCTTGGCTTCTTGTTTTGGGTTAATTTATCAACTTTTGTGGTGGTGGTGCAATCTATTTTGAAGCAGATGTTACTGGCTTTGAGAGTTTCTCGGAGTGGGATATGGCATGATTGACCTTCCAAAGCACGCAGGCCTTTTTCACTGCTACTAATTATGCCTCTATAAATCTTAGGGGTGTGTCATGGCTGCATTGAAGTCAGAGGAGGGACAGTGGCTTTCAGCTGGTGCAGGATATGAAAGGTGGTAGTGGTGATAAATGCCCATGGGCCTCCGCTTGATGAATTGGGCAAGGGGTTGATGAGGAGTCACTGATGGGCAGGCTTTGTGTGAACAGACACCAGGGCCCTCGCTGCCGAGGAGGATGAAAGGAGGATTCGTCTCAGCTAAAGGGTGGAAGGAGAAGGATTAAAGAAAAGAGAGAAGAGGAGAAAGAAAGTGATTGAGCAAGAATAACAGAACATTAAAAGGAAACACACTTTTCCTCCCTCCCCATGGGCAAGCTCTGATTTTCACTCGGTGTCCATCACCTCCGCACAAAACTGAAATCAATCTATGTTAGAATAAAAATGTAGTGGTGGTAAATTTTGATTTCTTTTTTTTTTTTTTGGTAGCTATTAGAGCTACATCTGTTGCTGGTCAGCCATATTTTATAGTTGACATGGCAGATTTATGGCTGCAGATGAAAAAAAAAAAAAAATCCAGAGTCAAAATGTTCCCATATGCTGAGAACCTGCAGAGGATATAGAAATGAAGATAATGACCTCAAGTTCATGGCTGCAGCTTTGAAGTTACGCTCTCACAAGTCACAGCGAAAGAGTCGAAATTGAAAATGAAGTTACACTTGCATTGGGAACTGGGGGCTAATAAGTGCCTCACCTGTTTATTTGGATTACACCAACTCCTTATGCGTCCTCCTCAAAGAGGTGAACGCAGGTCTGCAAGGACAAATAATGTTGTACAGACTGAGGTGTGTTTAATTTGATTATGAAGCTCTCTGGAGGTGCTTGTCAGAGCCATTATTGAAGCTTAAAGTTTTTTCTTTTCTGCTTTCTTTTCTTGCCCAGACTTAAAAGGGAAGACTGATGCAGGTCTCATGCCTGTATAGTAAGTAGAATCCATCTTAGGTTAGCACAGAGCCTGGGTGCCATAGGCGGGTGCCATAGGCATTGTGTTATTACAGTTACAACATTATCAACCAAAGCATCCTTTAATTTACAAGATTAAAGCTAGTGCACCCCTTGAACGGTCAGTCACATGTGAGCAACATGATGGAATAAACACTGCCTGCTATCATGATGTGATACATGAAACCAGTTCTTGATACATGTGCGCTATCCTCCAAGCCTGCATCTAATCCTGCCTTTGAATCACATCTGCAAAATGAGTCATGAAAGGTTTAAAATGATCAGAAACACAAGGCGGGGAGTGGTGCAAAAGGAGAGGAGATGAATAAAGAACAATATAGAGGTAAGAATCACCAGATTATGAATGTTATTTCGATTTTGACAACATTTACAGTAGCTGAGGTCATGGTTGTTGCTTCCAGCTATTTTTAGGAGTCTTTCTTCTGAGTTTATTGAATACCTGCAGCTTCTTAGGCTTACCTGCAGCAGAGAGTTGTATTGTCTTGTCCCATGCACAGTGCCATTGTGACCTTTGTGCGTCACTGTCACTGCCAGTTACCACTGGAAGAACAATGGTAACTTCATTAATTGTTCCTGACACAGAGACAGGATGCTCAGGATCTATCAACCACCTCAGATGGCTGAGCTGTCACGCACAGAACGGCACTTTTACAGTTAAATCATTTGTTACACAGTGGACGTCTTGAGGTTGTGATATGAGCTCATTACAGCTGTCAGGGCACCAAATCCTGATCTTCCCTAGGGCACCAAAATAGCTAGAGCCAGCCCTGGCTTAGCATAAAGACTGGAAACAAGGAGAAACAGCTTCGCTGGCTCTGTTTCCACACCGTTGCCTCAATCCTTACCATGTTATGTCTTGTTTGCGTAATCTCTACAAAAACCTAAGTTTAAAAATAACACAGGGTTTTACAGGAGGTTATGTGCTGGACTACATCTTGGCCAGAGTCACAGTGGAGCCAGTTTCAGCTCGCCTCTTTCCTGTGATGGATGCTCAGTTTAAAAGAAGACCTTCTGCTTCTCATGATGGTACACAGACTAGGATCAGAGTCCTCAAAACCCTCCTAACTTTAGCCTAGTGAAGACATGAAAAAACAGCTGACTCAGTATCAGCCGCTATTAGGAATGAGGCCTAGTATCTCATACCACCCGGCTAACAAGCCGGCTAAAGGGGTCAGGACCCCCTGTCTGCCTGCATGCAGAGCTGGACAACTGTAAGTGTAAAGACTGTGAAATATAGCTGCAGACCAGAGCTACAAACTTCCAGAGAGAGAGAGAGGGGATATCATCTGTTCTTATTTTACCTTTTGTCAAGCAGCATGTGGAAAATGATCTTCACTGTGAGTTATTTGCAGAGCTGGATTCCATGTTATTTCATTCCCTAGCAGAGACATAACAGAGAGGGTCTCCTCTTTCACACAGGTGGTCCTTCAGCCTTGTTCAAGGGCGCTGTGTGCGCTGGGGCAGGGTTGGGAGAGTACACATGGGGGGCGGCGGGGGAGACACAGACAGATGCATGCGAATTTAGGTAATGGTGTAACATTTCAGCGCCTGCTTTCCTTGGCCACCCCATGTAAAGATAGTGTTAATTAATTTGTTTGCTTTGCTTTCAAGCACTAACGAATGGAGCCCTGTAGGTTTTGAGAAGCCACTTGTATGCAAGGAACACAGTCTAAAACCAACATTTGTTGTACAAATTGCTTGCATATGTTCTTGGGAGAGGAAAAAAAGATCCTTGTTATGACACCAACAGAGATGTCCCACTTTTTTTTCTTTAACTCGAAGGGAAAACCTTGGTAGGAATATTTTAAGTTTGTCTCCAATATTTTGGTTTAGCAGTCAATTATCCATACTCCAAACTTGTGGTTTTTCTGTTTTCATCAGAGGGCTGACTTAAATATAAACTGGAACAATAAAAGCTGTATTTCATGGTATAAACTTCCTACTTATCCATGATACAAGCAAGGGTTTTAAGCTTTTTTTCTTCCTTGATGCTCTTTGGCTCAGTCTTCCTTATCATGAATGGACATTTATAGGATTATACTGGCACTGATTCTTACTAATTTCAGTCTCATATTAGTCTGCCGTTGCTTTGTATCGGATAGCGAGAGTTGAGCTCTCGCTATCCGAGTGATGTTCCACCTGTCCGCTCATGCTGAGATGCAATGTAGCAACAGCAATAACAGCTCGGCGATTTCTCAGCTCTGCAGGGCTGCGGTCTGATGTTAGAGATTGTATATGCGTGCTCATGATCCTGTCTGATGAGGGAACGGGCCCTCAGAGTGAGACTATTATTCTTACTACAACACAGAGCAGGAATCTACTCTCAAACAGATGTTAGGAGCCCTTTGTAGAGCCTCTGGCACAGAGCCCAACCCTACCTATCTGCACAGCTATTTACATGGCAATCCAGCTGCTCAGTCTCCCTCTTTTTCTCCCTTCCTTTCAGCCCCTCCCTTTCCTTTTGCCCTCTCACTCTGCCTCTGCCTATACATTTACATTCCCTCTCTTTCTCTACCTCCCTCCTCTCCTCCCCTCGCATTCTGAAATCAAATACCTGCCCTCATATAAACTTTGATCAATCAAACGTACAAATTTGTTTAGCTGAGGAGACAGTGACATACTGATGCAGGTTCACTCACACAGAGATGAAAAAGGCCAGGCGTCCCATATCTCAGAATATCTCGGGGGTGACGCAAACCTTTACCACACACTTTATATTTAGTCAGTCCCTTTCACAGAAAAGCCAAATATATCCCCCAAAATTCTACCTGCTATGTTGACTCACAGTCCTCTAGTCCAAGCACATGTGGGAGAGAAGGATTTATAATGAGAATCATTCCTGGAATCAGAGTTTTTGTTTGCTTTCTCACTAATCTTGTGAGGTGATATAAAAAGCCTTCTACTTCTCGCATAGCTAGAGGAAAGTCATTTGTAAAGTGAGTTATTCAGTTTAATTTAACTCATCTATAAAGTTCAGAGTTCTTAAGGGACTGTGCTCAAATTACTACACAGAGTAAGGCCTTTGCTGGAGTTGATAACTTCTCCTTCAGTGGGAGAAAAAAATGGCAGCAAACTCAGTGTCTTAAATAATAATGCAGTTAATTTCACCAGGATTTTAGGATGGTGACTCAAATCTTAATGTATCAGTGAAACAGTAGTTCTGATGTTCAGCTGGCAAAATTTTGACAGGAGTGTGGTGAGAGGGCCAAACTTGGTTTTATGCCTGTGGCTCACATGGAATGAATAAGATATAAAAGAAATCTGTGATGACAAAAGTTTACAGATGCAAACCTGTAATCCAAATGCAAAGCCCTCCCTCCTTTCTGCCCCTTCCTTTCCCCCTTATTAGTTGTTCTACAGCCAAATGTTGCGCGAAACTGTGAAACAAGTGTGGACAGATTCTATTTATTTGAGTAGGACTGACTCTTAAGTGTGTTTCCCTTGTGTGGTTCTGTCATTTAGCTGTATTTATGTCATTTTCTTATTCCTTAAGGTTTAGTAACAGTCACAATGACTTAAATGATGCAAAACAGCACAGGGTGTTTCTTGCTCTGGTGCTCATTAACAGGCAGCTCGGTGGCAGCATTATCATAAGATGATAATTAGACAAGCAACCTTCATGTAAATGAAAGGAAATGAAATCAAAAGTCCGCTGGGACCCTGAAGCTGGCCGGCTCGTCAGTAGAGGGTGCTGATGTTTTCCCCTTCTCAGAGCTTCAGCCAACATCTCAGATTGCTTCAGAATCATGCAATGTCACGCTATGACAAATGGAGATACATTAGTTAATTAAAGTGGGGAGTTCAGAGCGGGGTGATGCAGGTCGTGTCTCTTTTTTTTGCTTTCATTCTTAAACATTCCTCCTCCATGTCACGATGCAAAAGCAGAACCGAGTCCAACTCTCTGACTCTCCTGGCGTGATTGGTTGAGTTCTTTCTCAGTTTCTGTAATCAAGGCCGCTTCAGTTTCTGACGTAGTTTTCAGTGTTATTCTCCCCTCTGTTGTTGGGGTTGGGTTGTTGACTTAAGTGAACATTTAGATCTGGTATATTAGTGGAGGTAATTTAGTGTCCTGAGTGATTTGCAATTCAAGCTGATTGTGTGAGCCTGTGCCTCAGAACGCACCATTGGTGTAGCAAATAAGATTATCAGAAGGCATGTCTTTTGCTCATTGACATTAAACAGTTTCTTCCTAAGAGACATTTTAATTGACTTCAAGTGATTTTTGGCAAATGAGAAAACGCCACAGGAACTAATGGGGGCAGGGGGTTCATTGTTGATGATTTGTATTGGGAGGTTAAAATGGAAAAGAAAGCTCAGAAACTCACTGTTTTCATCTGAAGTCTTCAGCTTCTCCGCCTTTGATGTTAGGGGGGTGAATAGTTGTTAGGTTGAGACAGTCTCTCCGCTGCCAGAAACAAGGCTGGAGGCTGAGACAGGTGCACCATGTTCATCACATCCTGATGGAGGAGACTGAGGGCCAAGATGTTGTTCTCAACATATTGGAAGTGTTTGTTAACAGATGGAGACATGTGCTGGCAAACGTTACCTCACTTTGACCAGAAAGAGGGGAGAGAAAAGGGATGGGGGTGGAAAGCAACATTTAATTTCCAATGGCACGAAGGACGTGGAGATGCAAAGACAGAGAAAGATAAGAGAGAAATCAATCAAAATTTAATTTTAGCATCTGTCCAAGCTTTACAGCTGAAGATAATATATAACACCGAGCACAAAAAATCTTTATGTGCTTTAACTGTCAATCTAGTCTGAGAGAAAATGGTTGCGACTTTGTTTATTCCTAGGTTTTGACTATAATATCCAGCTGCAAATTGTGCAAAACCACAAACAGGTTAAGGATTTTTCCCTCAGGAAATCTTTCTTTTTAATCCAATGTCTGTCATACTTTTCAAGCATGTCTCAGCCACATATGTTCCTCCGCAGTCAACCCCTCTATCTGTGTTTGTATCACAGCTTTATTTCTCTTGTAAGGTCATGCAGCTACAGCTGGCATCAATATGGCAAAGCTTTTTTCTGTCTGAGCCCAGCGCTGGAAAAGTTATGTTCATCGGGCTAATCAGTTTAAAAGATAATGAAAACAGAGATTGTTTACAGAGATTAGGCCCTTGGAAATGGAGTAATCAGTGCTTTGAAAGGGCACTGACAGTGGTGGGGCTGGATTACTGTCTGTAGAAACCGAGCAACGCCGCCGTACCTCCCCATCTCTAACAAGCTCTCCGAGCCCTGATGTCATCACAGATAGAAGATAGAGTACCTTATCCTCCGCTGCTCTCCATTTGCTCCTCTTTGCTGGAATGAAATTACTCAACGTTTAACAGACGGGGCACCTGTCAGCCAGATGTGTTTGAGTAATGAATAAAGAATAGGATGAAGTAAGCGTTTTGACAAAAATGTCCAGAGAAAAATTAATCATGGTCTTAATTTTTTCTCAGCCCCATTGTTTAATATGCTGTTATGATTTATGTGGCAGGAGATTGATTTATTTCAGGGCTGGAGGCTGGATTACTTTAGGAGAGTCACCAATTTGAAGCTGAACTGAAGCTCTTGAAATAGTTGTAAAATCTCACGCTTTCATAAGCGTATGGATTATGTACTTATGTTGATTTAAACTGCATTAAACTGAGGCCAACTATTGTTTTTTTTTTTGTTTTGTTTTGTTTTGTTTTTTTGGGTTTTTTGGCAGAACTATTCAATCCAGTTCTCATTTTATTCATTGGAGAGACACATGGGGCCCCGGTTAAATTGGGGAGGGGTTCCCTCATAAGAGCTCACCCCGGGAAAAACCATGAAAATAATTATCAGTATCTCAGATCTCATCCAGTGAGGGG
>VUQI01061802.1:24541-35130 GCA_015106735.1 Paratilapia polleni
GGGTGAACTGCGGGTTTATTTGAACTGCATGAGCTTTGATGAGGAGGCGAGATGTGGAAGAAGTCTGAAGGTGGCTGTGACTCTTGCTTTTAGTCTTTGCTCTCTGCACAGGGGCACAGGCTCAGTGTGGATCGGCGCAGTCATGAGCCTAACAGATGTGGTCCTGTCTCTGTTCCTCGTCCAGGCTGCCATGGCAGTTGTTCAGTTATTCTCTTTCAGAGGTTCAGCCCAGGGAGTGCAGGTTCAGGCCTTGCGTGCGCCCTCCCTAGTGTTTACCCTTCATGCTGTCAGCGTGGCTGGATACTGGCTAAAAACAGCCAGCAGCTGATGATGCCCAGAACTGATAGAGGTATCTGCTTTCATTAAAGAAGACTCTTTTCACCAGTGGTGTGAATTTAACATTCTTTGAGGCCAAGCCTCAGCTAAATGAAGGGTTATCTATAGCTCTCTTATTAGAACCACCTTGACTTTCTCTTTCTCCCTCCATCGCACCCCTGCTCTAGCGAGTGATTTCATGTCTTTTGTCGGTTGGCGTCACGAGAAACAGATGTGAGCAAGATTCCTGCTGGTTTCTGTTTTCGATCGAAAACCTTGTAGTTGGTCGGATTGATGACATTTTGTTTGCCTGTGAACATGTTCTTCATTGGATTTATGGAGTGTGTCTGTGCTTTCAAATCACCTGCTGCGGACGTCAAATCAAAGTTGATACTCTGTGTCTCTGACGTTGCCGTAAGGAGGAAAGCCAAAAATGAAAAAAAAAAAGGAATGGAAAGGCATGCAGGATGAAAAACTGCTTTTGTTCGACATGATTTATGGATATTTTTTAATCCTCATAAAACAGACAAATGTGTGTCATAGATGCTGCAATATAATTGAAGTAGAAACACCATCCATTAATTTATACTCAATATAAAAGTATTATTTTGAAAAATGATTCACTTGAACATACTCTAAGATGAATATATCATTATTAAATCTTTTTGCTTTATTTTGGCAGTCTTATCTAAGATTGTTTTACTTTTATCTCTTTATGATTTAGCATAGCATCAAGTATTTAAAGTGTATTTAGCAATGAAATGCACGGGCATTTAATCAACTGCAGTTCAACTTGTCAAGCAGAGAAACAATAATGTTGGATCTAAGTGTTTTTCTCTGATTTAACTTGTGGTTAACCTGATAACTCTAAGAGCGGCTCTGGAAAGTACAATGATCCTTTCCCAGCTTCAGAGCCCCTGTCACTTCACATTAGCCCTAACAGTCAGCTGTACCCCGGCCTGCTCTGCCTGGCAATCAACTCGAGAGTCTGAAACACCTGCTCATGTTAGGCACTTTCCATGGAATAATGCTGTAATTCCACCAGGAATTGATTGGAACTTGGGGGGGAAGAAAGGGAGAAAAGGGGAAACAAATATGCGGCTGCACATACAGTACACTCGATTGGAAAGAATGCCACTGTTTGTTTTTCAAGCAAAGGAAAAAAATTTTTCTTTTACCAACAGGGATCAAAGAGGTTTCTTGATATGAGATCACCAGTGCCGCCTCCAACCAGCTTTGATAAATGTGAAAAAATATGGACTGATCTGTCTTATTTGCTTGAGTATCTGTGAAGTAAGTCAGATGTAAGGTTTGGCCATATAGTCACATTAAAATATTTACTTCCTGTTTGAGATTTGGTGCATATATCCAACAACTTGAAATCAAAAGTGGAACATAGACAGGCAGAGCTAATTACACATGAAGCCTCTCAGCTCCTCACACAACTTTATGTCTTTGCAGTATTTCCTGGATCATACACTTAGCTGTTTTTGGAGGACTTGAGACTCTTAGTATTTCTCCCAAAGCCAGAGAAACTCCCTCCTTTTTCAGACACTTTTACAATCATCAGGATTTGTTTTGACTTTTCCTCAGACGCTAACTGTTTTTTATCAGTTATATCTTTATTGACACACAATTACACATGCGCCATTATGTCCAGTTTTAGCTGCTTGCGGGGCTGTTGCTTCCAGGTTGCACCTAAGATCTGTGGGAAAAGTCTCTATCTGGCTTGCAAAGTTTTTTTCCTACCATTTTGACAAATACAAATATTCCCACTCCTTCCAGAGGGGAGGATAAGTGTTGGTGTCCTTGCCAGGGTCGGACACGCTGCAGGGAAGTCATGATATCAAAGGTTTGGGGAGGATCCGGAGCATGAGGAAGCACACCTCTCGGGCTCTGGAGAAACACAACTCTTTACACATTCATCATCCCACAAGAGCACCATTAACTTCGTCATTCTTCATCCAGCGATGGACAGAGCTGGACTTCTTTCTCTTTCAGAACATGCAATCTGAGTTCCTTCATTCCTTTCAGAGCATCCTTCTCATAACCTCATCCATGGGCGTTTGTATTTTGTTTTGACAAATTGTCCTTGCGAGCGAATGACAGCCTCAAGTGGTTACCAGAAAAAACAATTTGACATGTGATTTAAAAGATGAAAGATGTCTTCTCAGCCATTATGTGGGAAAAAAAAAAGGTTTTCCATTCTGTAATTTGGTTTGCAGCTGATTTTCTCATGCTATGCATCTTCCATATCAAACAGAATGATAATGACTCAAATGTGATCTATTCTGATAGCACAATTAACTGATGGAAAACAATGTGTGCGCAGTGGAACTTTCCGCCTGATCGAGGCACAGCATGTCGTGTTCCCGCTGTACTTACTTGCTGTTTACTTTGTCTCCTCAACCTGCAAAGACATGAGATATTGTCTTGCTACTAATACTTAGGCATTCTACGAGCTGTCTCTCTTGAGCCTGTGCACACGTGCGCATGCACAAACAATTTCCCCCTATGCTGATGGCTGAACGAGAAAAACATTCCTCAATCAGGAGGTGGAGGAGCCCTAAGGGATTGTGTGTGTGTATGTGTGTGTGAGAGAGAGACAGACAGAGAGAGGACAGGAAGGCAAAGGAGTTACTACACAAGGTAGTGGACACAATCAGGTGTAATCCCTCCAATTGTAGTGCCTATCGTACATACACACACTGTCAAACTCAGGGAAAGAAATAAGAGTTTTTCACACTCACACACACACACAGAAGCAGAAGAGGCATACTTGTGCTGCAGAGCGAGGCCACGTGGATTACATCAGGAGTTGGGTATTACTTCAGGTGATGCCTTGTCATCTGCAGGGTGTTGGTGTTGTACATGGACTTAGGTGAGAATCATTTTGTCGAGGCGAAGGTAAAACAGCAAAGAAATAAAGATGTTGCCAAGGCAATATCAAGCATGTTCTCTCACGCCTGTGACGAGGTGTGCAGCGGGACTATTTCTGAGGCTCCGCCGCTGTTTCTGTACTTAAACACCTGTGACACACAAAGTGAGCACAGCCTGGGAAAAGTGTGGTTGTGGTTCCCTTGGGCAAGTTGGGGACGAGGGTTGGGATGTGTGTGTGAGGCCTGAAGAAGTGTGTTTGCCAGTGTAGTGCAGTGTGTGGAGCTGAGAGCTGCTGGGGACTCCGGTGTGGGTTCAGCTGGACCTCCAGGATGTTTTTATAAGGGAGGCGATCTCCTCCTATACAGTCCACACACTCTCATACACACACACACACACACACCCAGGTGCTTGCAGGCTTTAGTTCTAATGGCGCAGGGTTATGTGGTCAGTGCCGCACAATATGTTCAGTATGCAGAGTAGGCCAGTCTCAGAGCAGCGACAAGGCCTTTCCTGTAGCCTCTGTCTGATGTCTGCTTCATGGCAACCAGTCTCGCACGCCTTCTCCTCTTTGCCGTAAGTCTGTCTGAAGGCTTGTTCAAAAAAAAAAAAAAATCCAGAGGTTTGGTGTGTCCCGCCAGGCCTCAGAGGGACCTCCACTCACAGGTTTCCCACAGGCAGCGGGAGGAGGTGGAGAACTGACGCTCGCAGCCAGTTTTGTGTAGTTACAATAACTGTCTGGCTGTTTCCCCGCCAGGAGGAATAAATAAATAAATAAATAAAGCAAACTGCACTTCATAACATTTTAATTGGCTTTGGAGGCTTAGCTGTGGCTCGCCTGTGGTTACCGCGGTCAGGCAAATATGGAGCGCAGCAGCCACTGGATGTTTTAGGCTCTCAAACACACAAATGCTCTCTAAGAAACACACACATACACAGCAACTCCACTCTCTCTGTCTCTCCTTTTCTAAAGGCCAGTAGTGTTATACCACAGAGGCTGGCATTTCCTTTGACATAACCACAAATTCAACTCCTTTATTACACTGTGTTAGATTTACTGCACACTGCAGTGAAACATCCATGCAAACCCACCAATAACCCAAACTCCTCATTCCAGCAAGTCAAATCGGATTTTAAACATACCGAGTTTTTTTCTGTTCAACCTCCTGTCCTGCTGCCTGTGTGTGTGTGAGAGAGTTATTTGATGTGTTTTGACTTGAGGTTTTTGTGGTGTGTGTGTGTGTGTGTAGTTTGTGTAACATTTGGAGCTGCGCTGGATGGGATCCTGTCAGCATGCAGCCTCACTGTGATGAAACCTCCAAGTGGCATCTGATGATGTCATTACCTGCTGGAGCACAGGAGATGTGCAAATTCACATGCGTGTTTACGCGCACTTAGTGTGTGTATTCCTCATGTTTGGTTATGACAGGGATAAAGTGGTGTTTTAGAGTGGCCTCTTAGTTTAGACAAGATGTCATGAAGGTAGGTGTCTGTCTTCCTCCTGTGAAAATGTTTCCTGGTTTCTTGTGCCTCTGAGTGAAGGAAAAGTCTCCAATTAGAGGCCTGAGCTCATGACACACATCTGCTGATCCCATCCACCTAGCTCCTGGAGTTTCTTACCTATTTATGAGAAAGCCATCCATCCACCTTCATGCCTCCTAATCCCCCAGCCTCCAATATTCCTGGGAAGTGCAGTGTCACCATAGAAATCAGGAGTGAAAAACAGAAAAACAACACAACAGACCCTGAGGAGAAATAAGAAGTATAATGGGTGGAGAAGTGGGAGAAGAAAACAGGGAGGGGGACAGGAAACAATTGTGAAAATTCTCCAAAGGTCAAAGCACACAAGTACAGTCAGGTTCATAACTATTTAGACATGACACAGTTTTTGTAATTTTACCTCTGAACACCACCACAGTGGGTTTTAATTCAAACAGTCAAGATGTGATCTAAGTTCAGACTTTCAGCCTTAATTCAAAAGTACTACATTACAGCTATTTTTATACATAGTCCCCCATTTTAGGCTTAAAAGTAATTTGAAAATTGACGCATGGCCCAGGTCAGGTCTGTTCCTTCATTACTTCATGACCAATGAAGCAGATAAATGATCTGGAGTTGATTTCAAACTTGTATGTGGCAGTTTTTCACTGGAACTCTCAATATGAGTGTCATGGTCGTTTTGAGTTTTTGTATTTTATTTTCTATTTTGATGGGTGATGGTTTTCTGTATTTTGGTCCCGGGTCATTTGACCCGGTGTTTTGAGTTCTGTTTATATCTTGTATGTTGGTGGTTTTGTATTCTGTTCCCCAACCTCCCGTGTTCTCGTGTTCATTCTGTGGTTTCCTGTTTTATTTTGACAGTCTTGTGTCTCTTGTACTTTGTATTTAGTTTTTCTTCCTTGGTCTTGTTAGTGCTGATCTGTTTCACCTGTGTCTTATCCTCCCTGATGTGTGCCAGCTGTTCCCTGTTCCCCTCGTTATCTCCCTTGTATATTTAAACCTTCAGTTCTCCTTTGTCGTGTCGTACACGCTTACACACACAATCCTCATGGCTGTGTGTTCCTGTGGTTTGCTCTCCCTGTGGTTTCCTGTAAGATCTTCCTAGTGTTTCCTGGACTTTTTGGTATCCCTAGCTTAGCTTTTGTTCCTTTTGTAAGTTTTTGTATATTGTTTATTTTCCTTGTTCCTGGTTTCCAGCATTAAATGCTCGCTTTTAGTTTATCCCCTGTGTTCCGGGTCTTGCGTTTGGGTCCTCCTCCTGCCTGCCTCACAGCCCGTTATGACAATGAGGTCCAAGGAGAAGTTGATGTAATTGAAGGAGGCCATCATTCGACTCAAAACCAAAATAAACCTCAGAGAGATTAAAAAAAAACTTTAGGAGTGGCCAAGTCAACAATCCTATGCATTCTTAAAAAAGAATGAAGGCACTGGCCTGTTGAGCCACACCAAAAGGTCTGAAAGACCACAGAAGACAACTAAAGTGCATTATTTCCATGGTATAGAAAAACAGCTTCACAACATCTAACCAAGTCAAGAACAGTCTCGAGGAGGTAGGAGTATCACTGTCGAAGTCTACAATCAAGAGACGCCTTCATGAGTGGAAATAGAGGGTTTACAACAAGGTGCAAACCACTGGTTACACTCAGGAACAGGAAGGCCAGATTAGACTTTGCCAGAAAACATCTAAAAGAGCCTGAACAGTTCTGGAAAAAAGTCTTTGGACAGATGAAACCAAGATGAACTTGAACCAGAATGATGGGAAAAGAAAAGCATGCAGAAGGAGAGAAACAGCTCATGATCCAAAGCATACCACATTACCTGTCAAATATGGTGGAGGTAATGTTATGGCATGAGCATTTATGGCTGTGAGTGGAACCAGGTCACTAGTGTTTATTGATGATGTGACTGCTGATAGAAGTAGCAGGATGAATTGTGAAGTGTACTCTCTGCTCAGATTCAGCCAAATGCTGCTGATCAGACAGCACATCACAGTGCAAATGGATAATGACCCAACGCACACTGCAAAAGCAACCCAAGAGTGTCTCAAGGAAAAGAAATGGGATATTCTTTAATGGCCAAATCAGTTACCTGATCCCCGTCCAACAGAGCCTGCTTTTCAGATATTAAATACAAACCTGAATGCAGAGAGACCCACAAACAAGCAGCAACTGAAGGTGGCTGCAGTAAAGGTCTGGCAGAGCATCTCAAGGGAGGAAACACAGCATCTGGTGATGTCCATGGGTTCTAGACTTCAGGCAGTCATTGACTTATATTAGTTTGTTAAATTACTCTTGTGCCTTTGAAAATGGCTGAAAATCACTATGTATAAAAATGGCTGTATTTCCTAAACAGTTAATTCAATACTTTTGTTAAACCCCTTGAATTAAAGCTGAAAGTCTGCACTTCAATCATATCTTCATCTTTTCATTTTAAATTCACAGTGGTGGTATACAGAGGCAAAATTACAAAAATTGTGTCACTGTCCAAGAACTTGTGGACTTATATATACACATAGATGAGAGAGAGAGAGAGAGAGAGAGAAAAATGAACAACGAGAAAAAAGAAATGGCATGAAAGTGTCAGTGTGGAGTTTGTGACGCATTGTCCATGCAGGGTTTGCCTGCTCAGGCGAATGGGTCTCAGGGGCTCTTTATTTTTGAAGCTTGACTGCAATTTGGATAAGAGAGCCAGTGGTCCCAGGGAAAGAGCCGCCAGCCCTGACAAGCTGCTGGAGGAGCCCTCTGCAAGGTCACAGAGGCAACCCCATCCCCTATAACACTGGAAGACACGCATGCACCTTTATGCACGGGCATACACTCATGCTACACACACGGTGCGCACATCACTGTGTTATTGTTTACTGTGTATTCTTTCCAATACACTTCTTCCAGTCTTATTCACTCCTCCTCCACCTTAAAAGAAAGTCATCTTTAGCCATGGAAAGCAGCTGCAAGACAACTTCAAACAAGCGATTTTCCAACTATTATCCTGTTCAAGTGTATTCAAATAGACACAGGAATTGTTCCCCTCATACTGGTCGATGCATGCGCTAATTTGTCGGGCTGGTACTTCATGTAATGTAATGAGGGCAGCGAATGTTTTGATCGGGAGATTCCATTATAACTGCGAAGGTTAAGCTTCAAGAAGTCTGGCTGCGGACTGGTTGATGGGATTAGAGAATACATAATTGTTCGCCAGTCACATGTGTCATAAAAAGAGATGCCAAACCCTTTGTAATGAGGATTATGTGTCTTTTCCATGGATTCATTTCTCCACTCCGTGACATTATTGTGTGAGCTGCGGGGGCCTGTATCTCTCCCATCCTGACTGTCTTTGTCTGAATGCACACACGGGCCAACTACCTTGACTTTCCACTGTGTACTCTGAGGTTTTTACTGGTCAACGTGGATACAGAGCACCACCGGCCAAAACCTGTAAAACTAGCACAAGCATGTTTCATAGCACTACAAGGTGTGAACTAATAGAGTCTTTGAGTTTGGCAGCAGAGAAACCTTGAAGCGAATCCTTGGACCTCAACTAACCTGAGCAGATAATTGTCTGTTATTTTGCTTTTACTCAGGAGAAGTCACAGTGGTTTATGATGAAGGACACTGGAAGAATTTTCTTTTAAATACATGTGTGAAGCTGTTTATTGCTCAGTATATTAATTGACTTTAAGTGCTCCCACAGGCACCATAAAGTCAAATTAAATAGCCACAGTTGTATAAATTCTCCACTGGAAGGTGAATACAAAGACAAAAAGAAACCTCAAATAATCAAATAGAGAGAGGAAGAGATGGTAAGAGAAGCAGAAAGAAATATTAATTGATTAATATCTATCTATCTATCTGACTGATGACTGTCACCACCTCTCTCCTTGCTCGATGATGGCACTCGCTGTGAATGAAAACTGACTGTAAGAAAACTGCTTGTAATTTAATGTAACAGAAAAAAATGTAACAAGTTAAAGCTAAGTTAAAGCTACTGCTGTCTGCATACAGTTAAGTCCAGAAGGTCGACCACCACAGTGGTCAAGATGTGATTGAAGTGCAGACTTTCAGCTTTAATTCAAGGGGTTTAACTAAAGTATTGCATTAACTGTCTCCAGTTTTCAGACACTCAAAATTGGACAACCTAAGATAATTTAATATTTAAGGATTGTTTTCAATACTTGGATGAAAAAAATGCTTTCTTTCCTCCCTTGAGATGCTCTGCCAGGCCTTTACTACAGCCACCTTCAGTTGCTGCTTGTTTGTGTGTCTTTTTGCATTCTGTTTTGTATTTAATATCTGAAAAGCACGCTCTGTTGGAGTGAGATCAGGTGACTGACTTTGCCATTAAAGAATATCTCATTTTTTTTACCTTCAGAAACTCTTGGGTTGTTTTTGCAGTTTGCTTTGGATCATTATCCATTTGCACTGTGAAGCGCTCTCTGATCGGTTTTGCAGCATTTGGCTGAATCTGAGCAGAGAGTATAGCCCCGTGCACTTCACAATTCATCCTGTTGCTTCTATCAGCAGTCACATCATCAGTAAACACTAGTGATCCAGTTTCACTGGCAGCCATACATGCCCATGCCATAACGCTGTCTCAACCATGTTTGACAGATGGTGTGGTATGCTTCAGATCTTTTTCTCTCCTTCTCCACACTTTTCTCTTCCCATCATTCTGGTTCAAGTTCATCTTGGTTTCATCTGTCCAAAGACTTTTTTCCAGAACTGTGCAGGTTCTTTTAGATGTTTTCTGGCAAAGTCTAATCTGGCCTTCCTGTTCTTGAGTGTAACCAGTGGTTTGCACCTTGTTATAAACCCTCTGTATTTCCACTCATGAAGACATCTCTTGATTGTAGACTTTGAAAATGCTACGCCTACCTCCTCGAGACTGTTCTTGACTTGGTTAGATGTTGAGAAGCTGTTTTTCTTATCCATGGAAATAAGGCCTTTTGGTGTTGCTGAGCTGGCCAGTGCATTTCTTAATTTTAAGAATGTACCAGATTGTTGATTTGGCCACTCCTAAAGGTTTTTTTTTTTTTTTTTTTTTTTAACATCAACATCTCTTTGGACCTCATATTGAGAGTTCCAGTGAAAAGCTATGAAATACAAATGCATCACTTTGAGTCAACTTCAGATCTTTTGTCTGCTTCACTTGTCATGAAATAACAAGGGAACAGGCCTCTCCTGGCCATGAAACTGTTTGCCAATCAAGTGTCCAATTACTTTTGAGACTCTGAAAATGGGGGACTTTGCACAAAAGTGGTTAAAAAGCAGTTAATGCAGTTCTTTTGTAAATCGCCTTGAATTAAAGCTGAAAGTCTGCACTTCAATCACTTCTTGACTGGTTGATTTAAAATCCACTGTGGTGGTGTACAGAGGCAAAAGTCTTTAAAAAGTCACTGTTCAAAAACCTATGGACCTAATGGTAAATTACACATGCAGTGCAACATAAATGATCAACACTGTACTGACACGCCTGCGATTTCTAACAGATATATGTGAAAAGTTATTGAAGTTAGTTGAATATGTTTGTGAGCACCTTTGTTTGTTGTCGGGTGAATATGTGGCTAACATTAATTGAGGTAACTTTGCTATGGTAGCTAATGTTATGACGGTTTAGTTATTTTGACTTGCAAATTAGTCCATTTTCATTAGACACATTTGTTTCCACTCCAGGGAATCGCTGTCACTTATGGACAAAACTACTTCCACAGTTATAGTTCCAGTGCAAAATCACATATTGACTTTATCTTTATTTTTTCATGTTGGCTAAAGTTGAAGTGTTAAAATAATGAGCTGGTAATCCTAACTTAATGCAAAGTTACTGGATAAATATACTTCTGTTCTAGTTTGATGTAGTTAGACAGTGTTTGACTTCGATTGCACTTGCCCATTGTAGTATGG
>VUQI01061802.1:43708-57877 GCA_015106735.1 Paratilapia polleni
TTTACCAGGGAGAATCATAAACATTCAATTTAACTCAACAGATCAGATTGATAGAGTGATGCTCACTCAAGTGCCAGGGGTATTTAACGTAAAGTACAATAAGCTGGAACATAATACTTGCCTTAGTTAATTATGGCACTTTCATACTATGTGTGGCATACAGATTTCAAATTAGGGTAAACCAGAGCCCTGGTATTGAATTGTAACTTCTGCAAGTGAGTTTGGTATGAGGAAAGAAAAAACTGGACTGGTGCATCACTAACTGTGCAAGAAGAAGTTTACTGTGGTCATACTGTGTTTATCTAGCTCATGGTATCTTGTTTTTATAACATTTTTGAGTGTGACACATTTTAAGCTAAATGAAATAGGAAAATCATGCACTGCAGAGAGGGTGTATACCTGCATCACGTGTCCTAAGGCGTGACCAGTCAAGAGTCTCAGTGTGATGTGAAGGCTAAAAGAAGAAGAATGCTGTAGGTGTTTGTGGTTTGTTGGTCGTCATTCTTTTCCCGGTTCTGATTGTTTCCACTTGCCCTTTTGGTGATGCATCTATAAATCCCCTGTTGAATGACATTTTCTTTTTAAATGACATTTCCTCATGAGTGATTTCATTATGAAAAGATTTGCACTTTAATCTCACCAGCGATAGTGTCGCACAATCAACACTAGTATATTTGAATTTGCGTAATAAAAGGTGATTTGAACAGGATGACAGGCTTCTTATCCTCTTCCTCTGTCTCTCTGCATCAGAGGAATTTCACCTATCTCAATCCCCGGGAGGCTATTTAGGGTAGATTTTAGTCCTTGTAACCATTTGTGCAAGCAGAAGTAAAGCATAGCTGAAATAGCTGACAAGTCTTGGTTGATTATGTGAGGAAGGTTCTAATAAGAGACATCAGGCTTGTTTTCCAGTACTGGTGCATGTCGAACACTCAGCCCAGGACCTATCAGGCCCGTTCTCCCAGCCGCTTTGATGCCCGTGCGGAGCAATCAGACTAATTGGCCATGGCAACACTGATGAGAAATTTCAGAAGGAGAGAAGAAGAAAAACACAGGCTTGGAAAACTGAATCAATATCATTAATCACAGGCTGGAATCTGCTATTAATGGTGTCTGCTTTCTATTACGGGCCGAACACAGACGTCAAAGACGGGGATTATCTAAGCAGTGTTATGACCCCAGCTGTCCTCAGCACGACCAAACACACGAGTTCAGAGCAGAGTGTGCAGAAGAGTTCACAGAAACCACTCTCACCTGTCACCCAAAAGTACAAAATAACACAGCCTCATCTCTGTCTGTCAAGGTTGCAGTAGATGGTACAACAAGCACCTGCAGGTGCAACTGTAAAGCTGAGGGCGTCTGTGAGAGATCTGTGTGAAGCAGGGATGAAGTTTCTGCTCTGCCTGATATGTACTGGGCATTCTTTAAATGCTTTAGACACAGCAGTAGTGCTCTCTTTGGAGGATGATGATAAGCCTCTATCAGATTTAAAACAGGAGTTTTACCCCTCCTCTGAGCAAGGCTGTCTCAAGAGTTGTGAGCGTTGCACTCTTCTTCTTTCCTTTTTGTCAGCCAGGTCATTATAAGTAGTGACATTTAGGCACTAGACAAAGTTCATTTACGCCTGTGTTTACTAATTTGCCTACTTGGGGGAAGCAAACACAAGCAGCGACCTACAGTGGTGAATAAATGAAGCCTATGCCAAAGTGCAAAAAACTAAATTTGCCCAGAAAACAGTTTTGGACAGATTTCACCCCATCATGATGACTGTGCAAGAGGTGTTTTTTTTTTTTTTTTTTTTAAATAACTCATTATATTAAAGCTCGAAGCTTTACATTATCAGAGGCATGGGTACTTTCTGTGGCAGGCTGGTGCTGTTTTGCCTTGTTCAGCATTCAGCTGTACTAAAAGACACTCTTAGGAGTTGGCTGTTCAGCTTCTCTGGCGAGTACACTTTGTTTCCAGCCTGTAAACTTTTTTTTAGTCAAAGTTAACATCCCATCTAGTATCACAGGTAATTACAGATGCAAGTGGCTAACCAAGCTCCCCCAAGGTCCACCCATCTAAATTAAAAAAAGAAAATAAAAAAAAATACATAAATCTAAAATGGTAACGGCCAAATTCTCAAACTCAAGGCTTTAAAATGGTAGGCCACAAACCAGTGGGTGAAGTTCTGCTTCTTACAGTCCATGTTTTTAAACAGCTGTGCAATTTAAGCCACTTCCCTTTTAGCTATTTTTCCCTTAATATCTGTGTTATCAACTTTGTCCATTTGTTTAGCTCTTTGCAGGTAGTAAGCTATGTATTTTTTGTTGAATACAGCTTCCTGTTGACGCTGCATGGTGCTGCATAGTGGTGAGATTGGACCGTAAAGTCATGGGGCAGAAAACATAAAGCAATGAACCAAAAGATGCTAAAAATCTCCACGGAGCTGAGGTAAACAACTGAGTTTGGGTGCATATTCTCTATGGGTTTGTTGTAATAAGCAGCCTCTTTTACATACAAAAGGTCATGCGAGCCACTGTAAACACTGATAATAGCAGCTTTAATATCAATTTACTGCACTCACATTGAGAATAATTCTGGCCTGGTTGTGCAAAAAGCATGAACGATCCACTGATCGCTGCTCTGAGCCAGATAACATGAAAGTTGCTTTCATCAGAGTTTTATGAGGGCCTTCATTACCACAAAGGCAGCCCTGCGTCCTGTGTCACACACTGACCATCGATGCTGTCCTATATAGCCATCCATCAGAAAACAGACATTCTTCAAACACCCTGCTTTACCAAAAAAGAACTACAAGAGAACTACCTCACGTGGAAGGTTTGTTATGCTAATGTGTTGAGGGACTGCAGGGAGAAGTGTCAAGTGTGAAGGATGTATGGCTGCAGAGCCTAAATATTTCGGCTGCTGTCCCAGCTCATAGATTCAGTCCTGTTGCCCCGTTGCAGTGGATGCTTGTTACTTGCCAGAGGGTGGGAAGAGGGAGTGGGGGTACACAGGAGCACCATGAACTGTACCCCTCCTCTCCCTCTATGTCACTTTCTCTTTCTCTCTCACCCCTTTGCAGTCCCCGGCTTTGATGTAGCACTGCCAGTTATGCCATATTTTTCTTGGCTATTGAATCCAAATGGAAAATACAATGGAACAAAGTTCTCGTTGCTGATTTAACTTTTTATGTGACTTTAAAAGATGGAGGAACTATTTGGAGGTGACACTGGCACTCTAATTCCCCCCTAATCCCTAACTTAACACAGAGCTCTTTTGCAGATGAGAAGTCTCTTCCACTCTCTAGTTAATGCTGGAGCTGTCCTTTGTATGGAGATAGTGACATCATCATTACAAGACACGTACATTATCAGCCACCTGATGACATGTGGGCAAGTTGAATTTGTTGTCTTGGAGACAGAAACACTGCAGTATATACAATGCATATCTCTGGCCATGGGACAACAACTCTGTGGGATTTTACATACAGCTCTTGCAGTTTGAGTGTTGTACAAATGTTTCACATCAGGAACTTATCTCTAAAATAATAACTGACAAACATGAAGTGGAGATAAGTTAAGCAAAACAGCGGCCGTGCCACTCTTAGTAGCCTGAATTCAATCCAGGCCAGACGTACAACAGTTGCTCAGAATATTAGGCTTACATGACTATCCAAGAGAAACATGTTTCTACTCGCTGAGTTACTGTTTTCCATCAATGAATCACATACACATTACGAGGAATTTGTGTTTGCACTCTTTTGACAGTAATTACTTATGTTGTCAAATTTATAATAGCGTTTTGGAATGGCATGCCATAGTAGGCACTGGGGTTATAGTAGGTATAGTCTGCGGTCTTTGGGAGTCAGTGTATCTCTGTGCGACGGGAATATTTTGGACTTCGCTGACCAGGTGAGGATTTACAGCCATGCTAAGACCCAGAGGACCCCAACTAAGGTTCTGTTTGGACTCACGAGAATCTCTCTCCAGGCAGCTGTCGGTCTGGCCGGTGGCTCCTGACAGCAGTGGGACTGTAACACTGGATCCAATGCAGGGGAGACAGAGGCAGCTGCCAGGGTTTACATGACACTGCCAATGGAAAGATGGAGCATTTAAAATAAAATACATCAGTGGAAAGACCAGCAGTGAAACCAGCTTTCCCCTACTGATAAAAGTTGCTGTCAAAAAAAAAAAAGAAAAGAAAAAATAAGTTCTTGGCACTAATAATAAACCACTGCTATAAATTTCTCATTGATTAATGGCTTTCCTGTGGCAATGCTAGGCAAATTAGAGACAAGACAAGTGGTATTCATAATATAAACAAATTAATACAAAAAAATTATAATTGCCATGCTTTGATTAACTTTGGGGCTGAAATATCTCAACAACTATTGAAATGATTACTGTGAATTGTTCATTCATGGTGCTCAGAGCATGAATCTAAATGACTTTGGAAATTCCTTTTGAAAAAAACAAAAAAACAAAACTTGAATGCCACCAGCAGGTCCAAATGAATACTTAGCATGATGTTCAACATGAACGTGGTAAATCTCATACCAGCTAGGTTAGGTACACCTGTTCAACTGCTCATCAATGCAAATATCTAATCACCCAATCACATGGCAACAACTTAATGCATTTAGGTATGTAGACATGGTCAAGACAACCTGTTGAAGTTCAAACCAAGCATCAGAATAGGGGAGAAAAGTGATTTAAGTACCTTTGAACATGGCAGGTCTGAGTATTTCAGAAACTGCTGATCTACTGGGATATTCCCACACAACCATCTCTAGGGTTTACAGAGAATGGTCTGAAAAAGAAAAAATATCCAGTGAGCGGCAGTTCTCTGAGTGAAAATGCCTTGTTGATGCCTGAGGTCAGAGGAGAATGGCCAGACTGCTTTGAGCTGATAGCGAGCTGACAGGAAGGCAACAGTAACTCAAATAACCACTTGTTACAACCAAGGTATGCAGAAGAGCATCTCTGAACGCACAACACGTCGAACCTTGAAGCAGATGGGGTACACCAGCAGAAGACCACACCAGGTGCCACTCCTGTCAGCTAAGAACAGGAAACTGAGGCTACAATTCACACAGACTCACCAAAACTGGACAACAGAAGATTGGAAAAACGTTGCCTGGTTTGATGAGTCTCCGGCTCTGCTGCAACATTTGGATGGTAGGATCAGAATTTGGCATAAACAGCATGAAAGCATGGATCCATCCTGCCTTGTATCAACCAATCAGGCTGGTGCTGGTGGTGTAATGGTGTGAGGGATATTTTCTTGGCACATTTTGGGCCCCTTAGTACCAACAGAGCATCATTTAAATGCCACAGCCTAGCTGAGTATTGTTGCTGACCATGTCCATCCCTTTATATCCACAGTGTACCCATCTTCTGATGGCTGCTTCCAGCAGGATAATGTGCTAAGTCACAAAGCTCAAATCATCTCAAACTGTTTTTTTTAACATGACACTGAGTTCACTGTACTCAATTGACCCCCACAGTTACCAGATCTCAATCCAAAAGAGCACCTTTGGTGGTGGAATGATTCACATCATGGATGTGCAGCCGACAGATCTCCAGCAACTGTGTGATGCTACCATGTCAATATGAACCAAAATCTCAGAGGAATGTTTCCAGCACCTTGTTGAATTTATGCCATTTTCCTTTTTCTGTGGTGTAGAGGTATTGAATCTGTAAATCTGTGCAGTTCTGAAGCAAAAGAGGTTCTAACAAGGTGTACCTAATATAGTGGCCGGTGAGTGTATGGTGGAGTAGCTTTGGATGATTTATGGTTCAAAATAATCCTTATTTATCTTATACTGGGTCTTGCTGCAGCTCTTCAGTTCATCCACTGTCTGACAAAATTTTTGCTTCTGTGCCTGACATGACCATATCAGGGATATCCCATCTGTATAACATCTGACACACGCAGAAGTAGGGAAAAAAAAAAAACTGAGCTTTAGGTTCACAGAGATTACTTTCACATACACTGAGCTAATTATTTAAAACCTCAAAAATTCAGAGAGTATACCTGTTGAAAAATTTTTGTTGGTGGTTACTACAACTGATTACAACAGTGTGAACACTCAGGCATGAAGCTGTATTGTACAAACTGAGAGGGAATTTCTTTGCAATAGGAGTAACTTCCAAGACACATGGTTTATGTATTATTTTCTATTTTTAAAAGCAATGTCAGTTAATGAAGTGTTCCTGCTGGCACAGGCAGTGATTTGAAATGGCACACGGGCCCTTTTTCTGCGCCTGCCTGTCTTTCTGTCTGTCTGCACTTCAAAGGCATGTATGTATCAGATAGAGCGACCGGTCCAGGTTTCTTGGGGGTGCAGACAAGGTCAACAACATGTGCTATGACTACTAACCAGCCCCCTGCGGCTCCAGACTGCATCTGTTACATTCCTCACGAAACAGAACAAAACACGGTCACCCCGTCTGTTTTGGTAACCCGTAGCATGAAACACATTAGTGCCTGCATCAGGAGGCTTTAGATGCAAAAGGTTGGGATTACTTAATGTCATTTACAACTCAGTAACTGTGCCACCTTTGGCTGCCTTCTCTCACTGAGCTGGGAGCGCTGACTGCATTACTAAATCAATAAGCCCCTTTCCACTCCCATATGCTTTCGATTTGCTCCTTGTACCTGGATCTTTCTTTGTCAGCACCCCGACATTCATGTATCTTCTAAATCTCTTTTACCTATGCTTTGTTTACCCTCCTGTCTGCTCCTCGCTCTCATTACTCCTCAGCCATCTTGTCTTTTTTTCATGTCTCTCCCACATTCATCTCTCTCTGTTCTATTTATTCCACTCTCACAGTCTGCCTCTCTGTCCCTGTGTGTTAAATTGGAGCATGGAAACAGATTCCCTTAAGTACCTGCTCTGGAATCTCCTACACGATGATAACTCCAGACCCTTTCCATGCAGGACTGGGAAAACAGTCAGCCCGAGCTCAAATTCAAGTCTTCAATTCAAGACTCGAGTCTTTCTTCGGCTTTTTTGAAATGTAAATTACTGTAAATTTAGATGGTGTCACCTCTTTACTCATGGCATTCATCGGAATATTTATGAGCATGTCATTTTGGATAGCATTCATTTGTGTATGGTTCAAATGGGGTGCTCATAAATTACTTTACACGGGAGACAGATGAGCTGTTGTCACCCAGATTTTCTTTATGCCACATTACCGCTCTGTCAGACGTCCGTTCTTTGCAGGATCTGGCTCGGATGGACCTGAGCACATCTGGTACCAGACTGCTGACACTTGAGATGACCTTGCAACCAGACTCTTAGGTGAGCGTGGACAACGATCAAATTGTCAGAGAGGTGATAAATCAGACTTTTTTGATTGTTGCCAAGTGCCACCTGGATTTTTCATTGCTGCCTTTTATACAGTAGGCAAGAAGTCTTTAAAGTTTATGTATGCTTGAATAGTTCCATACCATTAATTCTGAGAGCAGTCACTCTGTGTGTGTGTATATATGAGCAGAGCAGTGTTTATTCATGAGAATGAGTGATGGACACCAATGGTGGAAGAAGACTGATTTGGTCCCATGTGAACCTGATGTAGTTGCGTCAGTAGGACTGGATCATCGGAACCCAATGAGGCCTTCCACTGTCTACCTCAATCTATTCCCCACTGCACGATTAGTGAGTAATCTGTTTTCTGAGGTAGTATTTGGGGGTGGGGGTGGGGGGGTCTGGCTTTTGCTCTCATGCGTTCTCACCGCATGCTTGGAATTTGAAATAAGCGGATACAAAACATCCAAAAGGGGAATGTAATCATGAGTACATTTTTCCTTGTATGTGGTATTATGTATGTTGTGACTGTGTGTTTCATGGAAAGGTGGGCATACAATGCAGAGCAAACAGCTTCTAACCCTGAGAGATGACAGACTTTCCAGCTGTCCTCTGTGTCCAGTCCAGTACTTTGTTTTCTCTGTTTGCATCTCACTGGTGGCACTTAACAACCGCTTCCCTTTCACTCAGCCAAATAAAACTTATTGATACAATCTATTGTAATTATGGAAAGTTAACCTTAGGTGATGAAAATGAGATTAGGTATAAGAGGGTTGCCTTTTGTTCCCACTATCTAAGAGGACCACATCAGACTTTCCACTTTCAGTGGCGTAGAGGTGTTTAAATTTAGACAGAGACAGACAGCTTTCAAAAGGGCTCTTCAAAGTGACAGAACTCCTCCAGTGTCCCTTTGATTTCCCCAGCCAATATTACCATGTGATTAAACACACTGTGTTACTTTATCACTTGATGAAATTCAATTAATCGGTTTGATGACAGACATAGAGATCAAGAACAATGATAATGATGAAAAACAGTTTTTGTTTAATTCCTGTTCGCATCAAGGCAATGAAAGGAGTTCCATGGAGGACTTCAAGGCATACGGTGTATAATGAAATGCCTTTATTAAAACGCATACGGTCCTCCTTTGTGGCGTAGCCACTGAAATTTCCATGATTGTTGAAGACACAGAGGTCTCCACCCTTGAGCAGATTTATTTTCACACACGCTGGGTGAGGTGTCTGCAATTCCTCCCTGCCCTGTCATTGTTTGTTCTGGTGTTAAGTGTGAATATGAGCAGAGGCTAGGCAGAAGTCTAGCCCCATTTGACGGCTTCTCCTGCTCCACTGAGCGCCGTTTGCTGATGTCACACCAACTCAACAGCTTTCCAGACGTCTGAACTCCACCGTATCCATCAGTGGGGAACGAGACCTCGAGGCTCTGCAGTCGTCCTCAGAGTCCGAACATTTGGCTGTGTGACGTAAAAATTCAGAAATGGCATGCATTATTCTCCCTGATTCCAACCTGGCTTATTCATACATGCATAATGCATCAGAACAAGTTTCTAGACATTTCTCACTGCAGTGCATTGGTGTTAATAGGCTAATAGTGGACTGGGTTAAGTCTTTTTCTGTGTTGTGTTAAACTAAATTGCAAATGACGTGCGTGACCATGTTCTGTGAAGTCATAGCTGTGTTTTCTTGTACTGGTCTGTCTCTCTAATTACTTCTGTGCTCATGTCTGATTTTTGCACACATACCTTTTGTCTGAATGTGGGCAACTCAAAACAGCAACTCTTTGATCACCTGGACACACACCAATGACAATATGTCAAGATGAATGCAGACTTTCCAGTATGTGCTGCTCCATACTGACTTCAAACGGAAACGGATGCACACATGATGAACTCCCCGTCCAGACACTAAAGCACGCAGGGAATGAAATGGAAATCCTATCAAACTCGATACTGCATCATCTTGTGGTGTTTCAAAAACTGAGACAGACATGAAGCCTGCAAACACAGAAAACTAATAATACCACCATTCCTCTTTCTCTCTCTGTCTCACACACACACACACAGAGACACACATACACAAGCTTTGTTGCTCCCTTGCATACACATGGAAACACACACACCTCCCAAATGAATCACCCTCCCAAGCGCTTAGCATCATCAGCATTCCCTGAATCAGCCGTGACTGCAGAGCACAACTGCATGACATGAGAGTCTCAGGGGTCAAATGAAATGCACACTCTAAGTGCCACTTCATCTTCAAGGCATAACAGTGAGCAGCAGCTCAAGAGCAAACTCAAATAACACTAGATTGTGTCAGCCATTGTGCTCCTCTTGCTAGGTAATAAGCCTGCATGGTGGTTCATTGTAGAGCGCGGTCCTTTAGCACTTTTCTGCAGCCACGCATGACTTCTCCCCAGATGGGCTCTTCTCCAGCCCCTACTGTCTGTTTATGTAGACTACCACCAGGGCGGCAAGGAATGCACTTCCAACGCGATCTGCTCGTACACATCTCTCAGACAAGGAGTCTGCCTCAACTTGCTGATATGAGCTGTTTGTGTTTTACTTTTACACAGGGGTAAATGTTTTGATTAAAAGGCCGTTACTATTTTGCTAGTCACAATGACTTTGTAGTGGAGGGGTTTGCTGCCGTGTTGATAGATGGATGGCCGCTCCCTGCCTCCAGTGAGCGGTTGAATCAGAGACTAGCTGTCATCACCGGGCTGCCGACGCTGTTGCCTGAAGTGAGAGGAAGGCGGGGTAGCGCAGGGGCAAAGAGAGCAGGAGTTAGATGGAGAGCCAGTGAAGGACAGTGTGTTGAAGTGGGAGAAGATAAAAGGGAGGATGTAGGACTTGAAAAAGAGAGGGGGAGAGCATGTGGGATGGAACAGAAGAGGTCAATACTGGGTGCAGCTCATCTCACACCCCAATCCCAGAAGGCACTGCAGAGAGGGAGTCTGCATTACGTAAAAGGGGAAAGCAGGTGGTACTGTCTACGCAGTCCTGCTGGGCTGTTAGTCCACGGTTAAAAGCTCCCTTAATCTGGGGTCCCGTGACATGATGAAAATGGGGAGACAGTTATGCTCATTGATACGTGTTGTGTTGATCTGACACGTCAGAAGATGACGACATGCCATAAAACTTGAGAAGAAAAGGAGTACAGGGATGAAGCAGCATCTCTCTGAAGGGGTGGACTGTGACATCAGTGGACTCTCCGGCGTTAAGTTTCTGCAGGACTTTCTCTCTTTTTCATATCTCACAAAGATGACTGTCAGCCAGAAAACACAAATCTATGTTCAAGCAAGTCAAATTACTGGTATAATTGGATTCTTTGATGTTCACCCACAATCATTCATTATAAAACTTCAGTGCCTTTGATGCCAAGACTCGGAGTTGCTGAACACAGCTAATGAGCTCACATTAAACTAACATTTGACTACATGCAAATTTGAGATTGTAAATAGAGCTATCAGTAAACGTTGTGTTGTAAACCATTCATATTGTGTCTGCAAGAATGTATTGGTTTTAAAATAGTCACACAGTGCCTCCTATTGGGGACTCCTGCAAAGTGCATGCAGGATTTTGTGTTTTTGTTTGTCACATTCTAAGTGAAAACCTCTAAAATATTTATTTTCTGTGTCGTCCATATTTTTCAGACTAGTGTGAGAATCAATCAGTGACAAAAATGCCCAAACAGATGAGCTGTAGCAGGTTTCGGCCTCCATAGCAATGTATACACTCACTAGTACACCTTGCTAGTACTGGGTTGGACCCTCTTTTGCCTTCAGAACTGCCTTAATTCTTCATGGCACAGATTCAACAAGGTGTTGGAAACATTCCTCACAGAGTTTGGTCCATATTGACATGATAGCATCACACAGTTGTTGCAGATCTGTTGGCTGCACATCCATGATGTGAATCTCCCGTTCCACCACATCCCAAAGGTGCAATGTTGGATTGAGATCTGGTGATTGTGGAGGCCATTTGAATACAGTGAACTCATTGTCATGTTCAGGAAACCAGTTTGAGATGATCTGAGCTTTGTGACATCCGAAGATGGGTACACTGTGGTCACAAAGGGATGAACAGGGTCAGCAAAAAAATTCAGTTAGACTGTGGTGTTTAAACGATGCTCTGTTGGTACTAAGGGATCCAAAGTGTGCCAAGAAAACCTCCCCCACACCATTACACCACCACCACCAGCCTGAACTGTTGATACAAGGCAGGATGGATCCATGCTTTCATGTTGTTTATGCCAAATTCTGACCCTACCATCCAAATGTCGCAGCAGAAATGGAGACTCATCAAACCAGGCAACGTTTTTCCAATCTTCTGTTGTCCAATTTTGGTGAGCCTGTGTGAATTGTAGCCTCAGTTTCCTGTTCTCAGCTGACAGGAGTGGCACCTGGTGTGGTCTTCTGCTGGTGTAGCCCATCTGCTTCAAGTCTGAACATGTTGTGCATTCAAAGATGCTCTTCTACATACATTGCTTGTAATGAGTGTGTTTTTTGAGTTTTTGAGTCTTTTCTTTCAGCTCAAAGCAGTCTGCCCATTCTCTGGCATCAGCAAGGCATTTTCACCCAGAGAACTGCCGCTCATAGTTTCTCTTTTTCAGACCATTCTGTGTAAACCCTAGAGATGGTTGTGTGGGAAAATCCCAGTAGATCAGCAGTTTCTGAAATACTCAGACCAGCCCGTCATCAGCCCAGACAGCGTTTTTCCAATCTTCTATTTTCCAATTTTGGTTAGCCCCTGCGAATTGTAGTCTCAGATTCATGTTGTTGCCAGACCAACGCTTCTGGTACCAACAACCATGCCATGTTCAAAGTTACTTAAATCACCTTTCTTCCTCATTCTGATGCTCAGCTTGAACTTTAGCAGGTCATCTTGACCATGTCACACATGCCTAAATGCATTGAGTTGCTGCCATGTGATTGGCTGATTAGATATTTACATTAATGAGCAGTTGAACAGGTGTCTATCTACTGTCCTATTTACTCTCACAACTGCAGATTCAAATGTAAACCCTGTCATGTATGAATGTAAATGCATTCATCTTTTATTTTGGGTTGACTTGAAGTGAATTGCTTGCAGAAGTACGGTGAAGAAGCTGTTAATACTTAATTTCCAAAACAGAAAAACACCTGACATCTTGTCACCACCCCGAGTAAGCTGGAGACACCACACTCTCGCACCTCTAATAAAACTATAAAACAGTGGCACTGAGGAGAAACCCAACACACTGTTCTTCCAGATGAGTGTCTGGCTTTTCTGTATGCAACATTACATGTCATCAGCTGTTTGTGCAGCACCAGCATCAACACAGGAGAGACCAGCGGGATAAACAAAGTAGTGGAAAGGCTGGTTCTCACAGGGCTAAACCTGACACCCTGGAGACAATCCTTTTTACCTCCTCCAAGAGACGCAGAGGCAGTAAACTCTTACAACCTCCACCTCATACCTTGACTGTGCAACAGGAAGCTATATTATGACTAAATGGCCGCACACTGAGGCAACCAAGGGGAGATCAAGGAGCTTGTACTTACTGGAATACTGTTTAGATGACTCCCAAGATATCCACAACATGACCTTCTGTTTTAGCTTTATTTTATGTAAACATTAACACTTTAAGAAGCACATTAATAAGAAACAGCACAAGAAGATGTCATTCACTGAGCACTGTTTAGTAGAGAGGGTGAATATTATTCTTTATGTTAAAAGCTAATGAATTGCAGCAGCATTCAAACGATGCAGATGCAGACTGGCTCTTGGCAGGTCAGAACAATTAGCTTAAGCAATTTCATGTAAGCCCGTGTGAGGCCCGCAGTTATTTTGACAAAAATATAGCTCTTGTATAACCTATAAATGAAGCACATTTGAGTAAACAAGAGCACTAAATTGAAAAAGTACCATGTTGATGTTAAGTCATTCCCCAGGTGAGGTGCAGCTGGGGACCTGTGCTGCCTGTCATCACACATCTCTCCACCTTCATTTCTTCATCAGCTTCCAGTATTCAATTTCTAATACTGGAAAAAATGTTTGAAATCATTTTCATCCTACATCTTAAAGTTTCTTTTCTGCATGCCAGTGTTATCATGTAGAATAAACTGCTCTCCTGATGAAGATGAAGATTAAACACTACCTGAGGTTACTATCATGTACAGAAGGTAGATTAATATTGTTATACTTTTCTTCATGCCTTTTGAAAATTGATATTTTGAGCTTTCTTTTGTTCATACAGTACTGTGCAAATGTCTTGAGCCACCCCTCATTTAATTATGTTTTGCTAGGAAAATGGGAAATGGGTGCAGTAATTTATTGAAACGTGCAAACACAAATGAAAATACAGCATATAAGGTGAAAACAGAGTTTGTATAATTCTAACAAGCTTGAAAGTCCATATTTGGTATGACCACCTTTATTCTTCAACACAGCCTGAACTCTCTTAGACAGCTTTCTTGTAATTTCTTTAAGTAGTCTTCAGGAATAGTTCTCCAGGCTTCTTGAAGGACATTCAAAGCTCTTCTTTGGATGTTGGCTGCCTTTTGTTCTGTTCTCTGTCAAGATGATCCCACACTGCTTCAATAATGTTGAGGTCCGGGCTCTGGGGAGACCAATTTATGACTGATAGTGTTTCATTGTGTGTTGTTCTATCCAGGTATGCTTTTACTGCATTGGCAGTGTTTGGGATCATTGTCACGTCAGTGAAGCTGTTGCCAAGCAGATGGTATTGCATGGTGGATCAAAATCTGATGGATTTTTTCTGCATTCATAATTCCATAAATTTTGAGAAGATCCTGAACACCACTGGCTGAAATGCAGCCCCAAACCATGACAGAGTCTCCACTGTGTT
>VUQI01061804.1:5137-25333 GCA_015106735.1 Paratilapia polleni
CCTGATTGCAGTTTTTGCTGCCAAGGGTGGCACAACCAGTTATTAGGTTTAATTCAGTTCAATTCAGTTTTATTTATATAGCACCAAATCACAACAGTCACCTCAAGGCGCTTTATATTTTAGGGTAAAGACCCTACAATATTAGAAAACCCCAACAATCAGACGACCCCATATGAGCAAGCACTTGGCAACAGTGGGAAGGAAAAACTCCCTTTTAACAGGAAGAAACCTCCAGTGGAATCAGGCTCAGGGAGGGGCAGCCATCTGCCAGGACCGGTTGGGGGTGAGGGGAAACAGAGGGAGACAGGACAAAAGACACACTATGGGAGAGAGACAGAGTTTAATAATAACTAATGATTAAATACAATAGCGGTGTATACACAAATCTCCTTGTCTTCTTTCTTCTGTCCAGAGGACACACCAAATACCTTCTTGGCAGTTTCCCTCACCACTTCAGCTGTAAGCCTCAGACCTGGAGGTGCTAATTGTCATTCCTGCTGCTTCACACTTGGCTGTGAGCTGGAGGTCCACATCTGATCAAGCCAAAATCATCAGCAAAACAAAGCAAAAAAACAAACAAACAAAAAAAAAGGATTTGATCCCATCCATGTTCAAGTACATCTATTTTTTATACAGTTCAACCAGTGTTTGATTCACAAACACTGGTTGAACTGATATAAATTGATATAAATTAATTTATATCAATCAACTACAAGTCAACCCACACCAAACAATACATGCTGAAAAAAGAGCTTGTCAATGCCCTGTGTCAAAATAAAAGTATTCCTTTTGAGGAGATTCCCTCTCGTCACTCCTATTTCGATGGTTGTATCATTTCTCTCCTACTTTGGTGGCCTCGTCATGCTTTAACAAAGGCTCAGGGCTGATTTCAAGACACACAAATGTATGTGGTGGAATGTGTCTCATATTGTGGAGTGTTTCCTAACAGGCTGGAGGTGTGACATTATTTAATTACTTACAGCTTACAGCCTGTGTCTGCCTTTCCATTCATCTAGTTAGTTTTGCAGAGCAAATATGAATATGAGCTTTTGTTTACATACCTTTAATTAGGCCTTAATTAATATTGGCATCTCAAGACCAGGCCTCAAATCAAACTGGCAAATTAAGAAGACAGTGTATGTGAAATACGGCTCAATTTCAACATAAACTTAAGTGAGACACCATGGACAGAGAAGGAGAAATACTCTCATTAAGTAAACAAAATGAAATAGATCCTAACCTTGTGCATGGTGTTGGTTACATGACAAGACAACATCTGTTTTTTCAGGGCCTCCAGGTTCAAGCTGCAGACAAAATTATGTTTTATTAAGGAGCTAATATTTCCTCTTTAGTGGTGTTCAAGACGAAGAAAGGTTTTGCATCTCACAAATTAAAACGCTTACTTCTTGAATTTCAGAGTTACCTTGGTGATGGCCTTGTTGTTGGCACGATAGGATTTAGTGAAAACTAAAACCATTTCCCATTGGGGGAAATCTGTATTTGCTTATTGGAGAACTCACACAGTACTTTCGTTTCCTTGCAATTATCCAATCTCAAACTAATAAGATAGGAAATGTACACATGTATTGTGTACTGGAGAGGGAAAGAAAGACTCCAGTAAATGTCAAGTGTGTAAAGAACTCGTGTGCTCAGCTTTGGGCTGATGGCGTCTCACTGCCACCTCCCATTCTCATTTCCAGACACACAAAACCAGAAGTACTCTCCAGGGCTGAGTGAACACCACATGAAGGCTGTCTTTGTCCTCTGTGACTGTGGTACCGTAGCTTGCTAACAGTGCAGTCCTGGTCTACAAACAGCAATATGTCACCCAGGAGGTGTTGGTCCAAGTGTGCTGGTAACTCTGATATCAGAGACTTTTTTCTAAGGATGTTTGTATTTTCATGCTTGTGAGTGCACGCCTCTTGGGTTTTGTTGACTGGTTCAGTTGTTGATTCTTGGGCTTCCTGTAGCTCTTGGTTCTGCCTCTGTGTGCAATGTACAAGCATGGGAGTCACATACAGGCTGCTCTGAGGTCCCATCTGAAAGGTGGGGAAGTATATTATTTAGTATAAAAATATATTATTTTAATTATTTTTAAACAAGACCAAGTCCTTTAACTATTTCCTCACACTGCATAAGCAGAGAACTTGCTTTCTCTAATCCGAGTGGTTGCATTTATATGGATTTGTGTATTTACATGCAAAATTGTGGCTCTCACACAGAGAGATGCATTCGCTAATGCACACAAACAAACTAACAATACTTGCTGTGATCACATATGTCCTTAGTTGTATGTTGTCTTTGTGCTTTTATGACTTTACGATTACCAGTCCTGCTAGGGTCATGTTTCTATAAAGCTGTCAGTTTATTGTATCAGCTCAGGTTAACTGCCACCTTGCAGGGTCAACAAAGCCTTATAGGCCCGTTCGCACTGTGTTTCTCAGTAGTCTAATCATGTACTGAATCTTAACATATATCTATTGACCAAATATTATTATTTTATTGAATTAATGTTTAATACATTGCAAATGTTTGCTAAAGGTGTGAAGCAGGATTTATATATCTGATGCCACATTTTGAAAGAAATTGACATTTGTGGTACAAAACACAATGAAGATGAATTTATTTTATCATCCTGCACTAGTTCTAATTTAGCAATTGACTCTAACCACATTTTTGGCATTGATCATGTTAATGCTTTTGTAAAAAAAAAAAAAAAAAATGTCAGATTTCCTTAAGATGTATACCTTCTACTGAAGCATGCATTTCATCTCATTCCGTCAGAATACATTTTAGTGGATTTGATTTATTCATCAGTGGTTTTCTTGCAGGGGCTTTCTCAAATGTGATCTCAAAAGTGTCAAGTCATGGCTGGACTACAGCTGTTAAGAAGGAAGTGCATGGCTCTCTGCAGCAGGATAACTATATTTATATACCTCTTTACTTTTACAAAGTTACAAAGTGCTTAACTGAAAGTAATAAGAATGGATTATTAGGTTTTGCACAAATTTATGGAGTTCAGGCAGGTCGAATGTATGCTGTCAATAAAATAACATGAGGGGACTTTTTACTTGATTTGGTAAGCCGATACTATTTTTTGCAATGAAAGATTTTGCATTTAATTTAAAACAAATGCAAAACAGAAGTTTATTCTCAGACTTTTGACCCCACTACTTAGTAACATACCTGTATACTGTCAGCAAATGTCTAAAATTATCTGTGTTTTGTAGGAAGACCTTGTAATAGACACAGACTGTACCACATGCTATCGCTCATGTTTGGCATGTGGACACAAAGCTGGTGGGAACCACTTTTCCCAGAAGTCACATGACATATTTCCAGTCTGCTGGCAATGCCAAACCAAACGGCCAACCTGCAAAGAGTCTACACAGTACATGCAGTTGGGGTCACTCCAAAACATTCTGGGAATGGATCCACCAGAGGTGGTGTGTGTGTGTGTCTGTCTGTGTGTGGTTTAGCCTTCGTGGATGTGTGCGTGCTTACCATAATGAATATGTATGCACCATGCCAGCTTCCAATACCCACACCCACATATTCAGCAAGCTGTAGTACAGTGCAAGTCTCGTCTAGGCCGAGCCAAATAGCCTCTTACCTCTCTGTCCTCTCACAGCCTCAGAGCTGTACTAGTAGACAGCAGACAGGCACGCTCCGACTATATAAAAACAGAGGCAAGGCACCTCAGTACACCTTGCTCACAGTATACGCCTTTGTGCCACAATTTACCACAGTGTTCTGGAAGCTTTATCAGAGGACCTTAGCCATTTGGTGGAAGGTTTTATTTAAAAAACAAGAATAACAGATGTTCTTTTTTAGCTCAGTTTTTGACCAGTGGTAGTCCAAATGAAAACTGAATCCTTTTCTGTAGTAACTTTTGGAACACTGGTTTGTAACACTGGTTTCAATGACTATTATTTATACCAAAGCCACATTTTTGTCTTTGTTGATCAAATTTCCATTTTGTCATAAAGGAATGGTCAAAATGTGCTGCAGAGCATGTAGTGCTACTTGTCAACAGTAGCACACACTGAAAGCCTAAAGCAGTGCAAGAGCTGGAGCAAAGCACTTATGCATTCAGTGTTTTATAACTGTTTTTTGTCATCCATTGGCATATTTGTTAATTTGGTCGTGTTCTGGGAATGTTTAGGAAACTACTTCAAGTGTCACATGTAACCAGTAGCATGCAGTCAAAGTGTGAAGTGGTCTTTCCCAATTAATAGAGCTGCACGGGACACTGCTGACCTTTACAAAGAGGTCACCATACACCTGACCTTCTCACAGCATTCAGTGAGAGTTCAGATTGTAAGGATTTATGAGAGAAGGTGAGAGGCTCTGGCAGCAGCTCTGGCCCATGATTGACCCTCAAGGGTCCCACTCTCCCTTGTGTGCTGACAGTGTTACTGTGCATGTGAAACCCTGAAAGATTAGGTGCGCCTTTCTCCCAATTGTTCTGACCCCTGTAAACTGTGGCCTGGCTACCAATAGCCTTTTCCACTTGGAATATCTCACCCTTAAATGGAGCTCTCAGGTATTGGGGCCTCTCAACGTGTGCCTCCAATGGGCTACAGGAGCCCCAAGACTGGGTTCATTAACTCTGCATTGATTGCTTGAGCTTTGAAAGCGTCCAGCAATGCTAGGGATAATATGACTCTATTAAAAAGCATTGCAAGTCCCCAAAGACTAATTATGGTACAGACAAGTAGGTTTGTAAAGCCTTAATGTGCTTTGTATAGAAACCACATTTCTCCAATTTGAGTTATGAGAAGTCCTGTTTGAGTAACGATTGCTATTAACCTCCATATTATCATAATGGGAAGGTGTTTATTTTGTATTACCAGCAACTTTTCTTCATTGTACAAAGAAATAGAAAAGTTCCATTGCCTTTGCACAAAACAAAGAACTTTATTTATTAATTTTCTTTTTTAAATTTTTACTTAACAATGACAACACCAAATGTTATGCAGTTAAATGCATGCTTTTCTCTTCAGCAGTGTGTATCTAATACTTATTTACAGCTTCTATATTTGGATTATCCTGGTCTGAATATGTCTGAAGTAAAGTTGCAAGTTATATTTTGAGAGCAGCTCTCTGTTTAATGCTGTTGCAGGCCTGCCCAAACTATATAGCTTGTGGAAACTGGCCTAGATGTGATTGATGAAGGCCCCAGTGTGGTGGGCCCTCCCAGCTGAGCAGGCCTTCAGAAGTGCAGTGTGTCAGGGTGCTGTGAGATAACACTGGAGCTGTCCTCCCTGCCACCATCCTGCTAGGAGCCTCATTCATCATGAAAATGGGATATTGCTCACTTCACCGCATGGCTCAAATATAAATCGACCTCTTTCTAAAGGTGCTACAAAGGAAACACAAAAATAGCACAACATGATGCATCTATCAGAGGAGCGTTCATGGTTTCACACAATTAGGATTCAAAAACATCTACATTTCTTTTCAAACAATGTCTAACATATAATACATAATAAAAACTAAAGCTCACTCTTCAAGCTCATATAAAATTTACACAAAGACTAGCTGAGACTTGTCTACAGGGAGTGTATCACTGGCTAACAAAGTTAAGCTGAGGTGAGCGAGGTGCTGCCAAGGTCCAACTTGCCATCCCACTTTTCATTCCCCCAGGCTTTTTTAGAGAGAGAAAGAAATCCAGTTTCCAGGTACTGATGGGGTTGCTGGCAGATGGGACCAAAACTCTCACTGAACACCTCTGTTCCTAATAGCTCATGGAGAGGCAAAACCTTCCCCCAACCACCTGATTAGCTTGGTAAATTTTGACCGGGCAAGGTATTTCAATGCAGAATAATGTTTATTAAACTTAAAGAAGCACCTCAAGTAACATGGAGAGTACCCTGAGAAATGCACAGAACAGTTATATTAAAGATTCTGCATACACCTACAGCTCTGAATGTAATTTGCGAATTTCTTATAGAGTCTTGCTCTTAATGGTTTAACTCATCTCAGCTGTCTCAAGACTGCACAACCAAAAGTTGGCACTTGGTTTTTTTTTTTGTTAAAAATGCACCCTTTCACAATATCAAAACATGTGCGCTCACCTGCCAGTGCTAGTAGTACCAGGTTAGACCTGCTTTTGCCTTCAGAATTGTCTTTATTCTTCATGTCATAGATTCAACAAGGTGCTGGAAACATTCCTCAGAGATTTTGGTCCATATTGACTTGATAGCATCACACAGTTCCTACAGATTTGTCAGCTGCACATCCATGATGTGAATCTCCTGTTCCACCACATCCCAAAGGTGCTCTGTTGGATTGAGATCTGGTGACTGTGGAGGCCATTGGACTACAGTGTCAGTTTTGCCTTCCTATAAGCTTAAAGCAGTCTGGCCATTCTCCTCTGACCTGTGGCATCAGCAAAGCATTTTCACCCAAATAACTGCCGCTCACTGGTTATTTTCTCTTTTTCAGACAATTCTCTGTTAACCTTAGAGATAGTTGTGTTAGAAAATCCCAGGAGATCAGCAGTTTCATACTCAGACCAGCCCATCTGGCACTAACAACCATGCCACATTCAAAGTCCCTTAAAATAATCCTTCTTCCCCATTCTGATGCTCAGTTTGAACTTCAGCAGGTTTTAGATATTTGCATTTATGAGCAGCTGAACAGGTGTGCCTAATAAAGTGGCTGGTGAGTGTATTAGAAAGTTACATTTGCTAGATTGCGCTGAAATATACCACCGGATTGTACATGCACTTCTCCACCAGAATGCAAGATGTCTCCTACATAAAGCTAGGATAAGCTCCAGCGACCCTGCGACCCTGAATTGAATAAGTGGAAGAAAATATATGGATGGATAGATAAACTGCACTGCTTTCTGTTTATCACTGATTACACTGGATGATAACAGCCTACTGGGCTGGCTAGAAGGTAGAGAACAGCCTCTGCCAGGAATATGTATGGGACTGATAAACACTAATAGTGGCTATTCAGTGTGGTGGTAAGATTTGAACAAGATAACACACAACAAACACAACAGATGAAGTGAAATAAAGTAATCAATACATTTAAAATAAAGTATCAGTGAATACACTACTAATATCCCAATGAAATTTTCTGTTAACTTACACCTAAAGTTCTGTCGTGTGCTTATATGAACCTTTCTTCATTAAAATATATGGTCCAACAAGATGGCTGTTGCTCGTCGAAAGATGTGCTGCTTTTGGTGATGCATTTGGTAGCTATAGGCCTTTGTAAGCACAGGAGACATGTTTCATATTCATTCCCTTTAATTGGGCCAGCCTGGAAAAAGTGACCACGTTCCATGTTTTTTTGGTGTAGGCCTGTGGAAAGGTGTGTGGTGGGCCTGAAAAATTAATGCATGCATGGCATCTCTCTACCTGCAAGATTTATAACCAAGTATGCTGGAGACACCGCAGTGGTTAGACTTTTGAAAGTCATGTAAAGCAAGGCTAAATTTCAGTGTCTTGACAGTTGGTTAGCAAGTTACCACCAATGAACAAACATGCTTTTCTTTAACTATGTGAAGTTCTTCAAAATGTACAAAAATACTCCCTGTTGTGAACGCCCAGGTTTGAATGAGGCAGTTCATCAGAGATATCTCTAAAATGTGTGCTTGATTCATCAGTAGGGATATATTCATATCATAAGTCCAAGTAAGTGGATGCTTCTGTGAATTGGTTGTTACCAGTTTAGTATCATTGTCGATAAAATAATTAAAGTATATTACCAAGCCTCACTTTATATTTGCAAATATGTGTAAAGCTTTGTTTGTGGGGCAGATTTCATAAACAGAAAGATACATACTGCAGATATCACCTGAGTGATATTCATGAGATAAGTCTTATTTGTAACCTTTACTTTCTTGTAACCCTTGCTGAAGCTAGTGCTTACGTTACACCACCCTGCATCATATTTGCTGTACGAAATCTAACACTTGTTCTTTACTAATTTTGGGTTGCTGATTTCAAAAATAATATCCGTTTTGCTCTATCACATCACATTTTTTCACAAGTGGCAGGTCAGTGTAAACATGATCCAGATTTTTTTCTGTTATATCTGTGGATGTTTCACTACATCTAAACAATACTTTGCTTATTTTGGTATGAAATTGGGCGACCAAGACGAGCCACGGGCACCTCATTCAGTTTGCCAGCGTATGTTGAAAACCTCTGAGCATGGACTGAGAGAAAGAGAAAGAGCTTGGGTTTTGGTATTCTAATAATGATGGATTGGATTTATATAGCACTTTTCAAGATACCCAAAGTGCTTTACATTGAATCCATTATTCATTCACTCCACAATCACACACTGGTGGTGGTAAGCTACATCCATAGCCACAGCTACCCTGGGGCAGACTGACGGAAACGTGGCTGCCAATCCACGCCAACTGCCTCTCCGACCACCAAACTGACATTCATACACCAGAGTTGGAGGCACTGGAGGCAAGGTGGGAAAAGTGTCGGCAGGGGTTGACTGGGGTGGAGCGGGGTTTGAACCACCAACCCTTCGGTTGACCTCCTCCTTTTCAGCAACAAGTACGTTCTTATACTGCGCAATGCTAACTTTTAACCTCCTGTCTGCACTGTTACTAACTTATATGCTTTTTTCCCCCAGAATTGTTTTCAAAATAATGACAATTGCTTCCAGAAAAAACTTCAGTGGCCAAATGCTGTCCTCAGCCTTTATTAGAAGCACATTCAGCTTGTTGAATAGCTGTGCTCCTACATAGATCAAGGGGGCAGAAGATATGTGTTTAAAAAACAGTTTGGCAAATTGTTTTTTGGTTCTGAATAGAAACCAGTAAGTTCATAGTTCATCATTTCATATGACATGATAATTTGATGTCACATGGCCAGCATTATAAGGTATGAAAATATGAAGAGACATATGGATTCCCTTAAAAAAGAGACAGTGTAGGAGAGCATTTGGCCAAGTATAAATGTTTATTTTAAAAGTGGTGTTTGAATATTGTTTTATTTCCATATACTTGTAGACTTGGCTCAGCAGGTCAGTCTGACTCAGAGGCGTGTTTAAATCAGTAGCCTGGATTCAATTCATGTACTGTAGGAATCTATACTGGGGAAATGTGATTAAAAGTAGAACGGCGATAAGAGAATCTGTGTCACAGTATCCAAGTAAAATAAGCGAAAGGCTGGCATACCTTATTTGTGAACATGGCCATAGAACACGAAGGCCCACAAAGTGGAAAAATACCACAGGTAAAAAGAAATACTGAGTGTCACTATTTCAGTACTTGTTGAAGCTTTGTGAAGCTTTAAATTTACTTTTTAATATGTTTAAATAGGAATCTTTTCTTGTGCAATAAAACATATGTTAAAAAAGGTATGTCTAAAATGAAGATTGTAAAATTGAACTAAAAAGACATGAGACAGAGACATGATTCATTTTAATTTCATGAACACAGTTAGAATGATGTCGTCATTTAATAAAGTGTCTTTAAATATCCCCAAAAAGTTCCTCTTCCCAGGAAAGAAAAAAAAACAAGTGTTATTATATTACACTAATAGAGGTGAATGGAGAATCATGGCAATTATAGTTGACACATATTAAAAGAATACAACTCTATAACAGCTAAATCAGTCTGGTAAAGCCTACAAGTGTGACTAAGGGAAGTTATAAGAGCAGTCTTGTCTCTGTATGCTGTGAGAGGGACTTTTTTTTAATTCCACCTTAAGTAAATACTACATATGCAGTGGGAATTAGGCTCCATCACAATCCTTGGTTATTTGGCAGGCTGTAGCTAATGGAAGCATGGATTTGAGTGGACGTCACAAGCACAAGGTTGAACAAAGAGCTCCTTTCTGTGGGCCAGAAGGTGCTGAAAGGCAGGGTGAGGGTGGCAGGCCTGTATGGAGCAGCACTATCATGCTGGGCGTCATATACCAAATCTTATAGACAAAGGTGAGGCAAACCACTGCTTTAGACCTCTGCTGTGGGGTCACATTGGTTACTGAATATTGAGTATGTTGTTTGAAAAATGGTGAGATGAAGTACTTTTCAAATACTCACACAAAGGAGCAATTTCAGCTGTCTGCTCTCTATTTTTAAGACAGCAATCAAGCTTGATAATAATTAGCTGTGATTATATGGATCATCATGTATAAACATTTTCATAACACATTTGCAGTCAAACACAGGAAGTGGAGTGTGCTGAAGAAGGCACAAAAAAGCTGTTACATTCTGCCCTTTTCCCCCTGGATTGAATGATGGGGCCCAAAAGAAGATATGGCATAGCTTCATACCTGGTTGATTCTCTGTGCCACGATGTTTTTGCATCATATAACATAATTTAGACCACATGTGCCCACATGCCCTCTATAATATGACATGAGTGTGTGTGCGACAGTTAGTAAGGAACATAAAGCATAATCCCTAGTAACACTTAATGTGAAATTGACCACTTCAAGAATTTTTATGTTGCTTTTTACACTTAGAAAGCTTACTCACACTAACCAAATCAAAATATTATTTTATTTAAGAAGTGAAATAAATTAGAGTTGGGTTTTCACGTCTCTGTATTACCATTTTGCGTAAAGTACATCCCTAATAAATAAATGTCCAAATAATGATCCTCTTTCTAATTACTCTTTATAGCAGCTGTTTGTAAATCAATAAGTGGTTTAGAAATGGGGGATCATAGAACATAGGACAGATCTGAAGCTGCGAACAGGCACTGCTTAGCGTGCTAACCAAAGGAAAGCTTTACGGCCACGCGTCAGGACCCGTGGAGCCACTTAAGTGATCTCCTTACTACCACATACAGTCTGCTTCTTACCTCCTTGTGTGTGCACAAAGGGGAACTTATCTGAGTCCCCTACCCTCTCTATTTCAACCCTCTTTTCCCTCCTCCCTCTCAGCCCTTCATAATGAGAAGGAGTCAGGTCCTGCCACTGCATAATAAAAACCTGCTTCCACTGCCAAACAACCACAGCAGGGCGGGAAGGAGAAATCACCTAAAATCAATCAAACAGAGGATGCGAGATCTGATGTTGTTGGCTGAAAGAAAGCAAAGTTTAGTACAAAGAGGGAGACTTTCTAGACCTCTCATATAGTGTCGGAGCAACAGAGCTCCACATGGATCTGTTCATTATTAAAAGGAATGTTAAACCTCTGGTCAGGCAGAAGTTTTACATTATGAAGTGCACTTTTGTATGCCATATATGAGGAATACAATGTGACATTTTAAAATAATAATCAAATATCGGTTACAAACAATTTTTAGCAGAATTTAGTAGTTAACAGGCATGTTTTGTCATATAAACATGTTACAGATTATGGTTAAGAGAGGGTTCAGCTCTAGGTTCCCATACAGCCAAGACATCTGGTTACCCCTCTAGTCCCAGATATACAGCCACCTAAAGTTTGAAATCCATCTTTTTCATTGTGTCTGAAGCCCAGTGTCCACGTTCGCAGGATCTGTCACCAGAAGAGAGTACTGTAAAATGTTACATTTCCTCTGGCATGGCTTTTACAACACAGGAGCTTGGAGGCCACACACAGCTTTAGAGATCCAGTGATGAGAGTAAATAAACCATGCTCGAGCCATCCCTTACACCATGTGTGGATATGTACAGTGCAGTCTGTTAGGAAAACAAAGTTGGGTCAAGCATGATTACCATCTCACCTTTTCTTAGGTTGTGTGTGGAGGTTCCAAAATCAAATGACTTCCTTGTGAGTGAGCTTGTAAGAAGATATATTATTAAGAATTTTCTGTGACATTTTTAATATTCAAGTACAGATACATAGAAACCAGCTGGTAACTTATTGTATGTTTGGCTTCATATACTTCTAAATTTACAGAAAGGAATTTCTTGGTCTCTTGCATTGTTAACAATAAACAAAAACCAGTGCTACCAATTCTAATATATTGTCACCATTGCACCATTATCGATCACTTTGTGTTGCCTAAGCATAAGCTGTATAAAAGAAGCTGATGCAATGGAAGTCACACATTGTTTTGTGGACTTCCGATTTGAACCTTCGATCTTGGCATTTTGGGCATTATTGCCAGCCTTACTTGGGTCTTTGGGGTGAGAGGTGACCATATTTGGATGAAAGGGTGGATCTGGAGAAAATTGAGAGGTAGATCTGACTGGCACACCCATAAGACTTCAGTCACACCGGCCTAGAGACTGGTCGGTGACTCCTGGGCAACCTCCGGTCACTAGGGGAAAATTTGTATTCCCCAACCAGGAGGCAAGTGGTTGCTTGGCTGTCACTGGATGAAACTGGTTGCAAAGAGGGTGCTGCACCAAAAATCTCCTTGTGATTGTGTTTGTTGCTAGCAGATTGCCGCGGTTACCTGTAGTTTGCATGGAAGATACCGACTTGTCTGCAAGCACTCATAACTAAGTAACCACCAAGCGGTAGTAAAAGTCGACAAAGTGCGATGCAAACCGAAAACGGAGCACATTCACCTTCAAAGTAAAAGTTCTGCCTTACTGCTGAAGCCAACACATTTCAAAAGGTGCAACTTTTACTCTGAAGGCAAATGATCCCCTTTTCCAGTTTGCGTTACTTTCACTCTTCACAGTGTTCTTCCATACAAACCATGGGTGACTGTGGCGATCTGCTAGTGATCAAAGCAATCACAAAGAGGTTTTCAGTACCATATACTTCTTTGCAACCAATTTCAGCTAGCAACAGCAAGCCACCTCCCGCAACCACTGGCCAACCAGTCGGGGAATTCTTCTTTTTCCCTAGTGACGCGTTGGCAACCTGTGGTAGTCGCAAACCCGTCTCTAGGCCTTTGCGACTGGAGCCCAAGGAAGTGAACTGGCAATTCCAAGTGACCATTATTTAGAAAATGAACATAATTATGTACTGAAGAAAAATTTAAACAAGTGATTGTGACCATAAACTCATTAGAAACATATTTTACTCTGTTAACAAATCAAAGGGAAAAAAATAGTAATTTTTATCATGGACATCTTTACAATCAGACTTCATTTTGTCACCAGTGACTCCCTGCCTGCCATTAAAAATAATCTAGATTTATGTGAGACATTTTACATTGGCTTCACTTTTTCAGAAACCCTGTCATCACTGAGCTGAAGATCCCCGCTGTCAAACAGGAAGCGAAAAAATTTCACTGCTGTTTATAGTAGAGGATGTCTGAGTATGGGTTTGGAGGTTTTCACAGGGTGCAAAACCCCTATTTTAAATATGTCTCTGTTGGAACAATTATTACAATATAATAATTAGACTTTTCTTGTGAACGTGAAGGCACACTATGTTTTCAGTGTAGTTTGTTTGCCAGCAAAACTATGCAAAAACTACCAAGTAAAAAAAAAAAACGAAGTTCATGAACGTTAGAGGAGGGGTGGCGCATAGGAAAAGGAAGGAACCATTTAAATTTTGGTGCTGATCTGGATATCATTCATTAAAAAACATAAAAAAAAAAGGCTTTGGCATATGCTCTTTGACTGTCCCTCAAGTTCACATCAAAATTTTAATGGAATACCATAATTAGTTATGAGCAGTCTATTGTTTGTTCTTATATAAGGAACTTGTTGCTTAAGTTGGATCAATTAGCTTTTAGCAGCTCAAGCTCTCTCTCTCTGACATATTTATGACTAGGTTAGTGTTTTAAACATTACAAGTGTTTCAAGTGTCTCCATAAGCTTTTGTATGAGGATTGAAGACACATTAAATGTGAGGGATTACTGATTTGTGCAGTGGTTTTAATGTAGTATTTTTAGAAAGCTAGGGCAGCATGGTGGTGTGATGGTTAGCACTGTTGCCTCACAGCAAGAAGGTCCTGAGTACAAATCCACCATCTGGCCAGGGCCTTTCTGTGTGGAGTTTGCATGTTCTCCCCGTGTTTGTGTGGGTTCTCTCCAGGTACTCCGGCTTCCTCTCACAGTCCAAAGACATGCAGTCAGTGGGATTCTAAATGACAAATTTAGAATTGGTAATTCTAAATTGGCCGTAGGTGTGAATGTGAGCATGAATGTTGTCTGTCTCTCTGTGTTAGCCCTGTGACAGACTGGCGGCCTGTCTAGGGTGTACCCCCCCCTCTCGCCCTATGGCAGCTGGGATAGGCTTCAGCCTCCACCCGCGACCCTGAATACGATAAGCGGAAGAAAATGGATGAATATTTAGAAAGCTCTGGACTTTATAGTTAATTCTAGCTATAAATGTATTACTAGAGATTAACATTTGCTGACTGTCCATCTTTAAACACCCCTCTCTATCAGATCAAAGTCACATGTTTAGGAAGCACTCGTGTAAGTGCCAATCAAGACAGACTGTTTATATACAAGAATGGCCTGCAAAACCGCACTCAAGATCGCTGCATCTGCAGGTTCTCTGTATATGTGACAAAGTGCCCCATAGCATTCGCCTTACAGTAATCCAGAGCAAAGCAAGCCATCATCACCAGGATTGAGAGTGACAATACTGACATTTCAACAGTTATACAATCCCTAATCTGTATTCCTAAACAGGATTTGCCACCAAATTGCTTCATTGCCTGTGGTCCTTCTGTTTGTTGTCGCCCATTGCCGTGCATAGACTTAAATAAACACAGCTTTGATAAGCTAGGGGCCAAACAGTAACCTCTGACCCATAGCAGTTCCGATCGGAGTCCTGGGGCATGAAGTTCACCAGATGACTTAAAGCATGGCTCTAAATTAGCTGCCCTTTTCGACATAAGGAGGTTTATAAACACTGTGAGTGGATGAGGGAGTGCTAGCAGGAAACTGACTTTGTCCAAAATTTGTTGACCAGGAGGAAACCAGAGGTTAAGAGGCACAGGACACAAAAGAAGCATGGCATTTTTTATTTTTTTTTCATTAAATGTACATAATTCACAAACAAGATTAATTATCTGCAAGTTATTGTATCTTAGACAGATCATTATGGTATAAGTTATACATTTCTTATTTAATACACTGAACCTGATGTACAGCAGTGATTTTGAATAAAATTATTATTTTAACAAACTCGTTTGTCTGTTTTAGAGGCTTAAATCCAAGGGTAAACTAAAGTAGAAAAAAAACATATTATGTAAATATTTCCTTCTAGAGAATAAGGATCATTGGATTATTTGTAGTGGATCTAGCCATTGGTGCAGCCAGCCAGTAGTAGTCTGAACCCTCTTTGTAGGCAGTCGAACATACACCAAACCACAAATTATCATTGGAGCAGGACAGGCCTCCTGCACCATAACCAGATCTACCCCTGCCTCCCAAAAAAACCTCTGGATTTATGGCACAAGTCCAAATAAACATGTTTGAATGTTGTTGAGAGGGGTTGTGGGTGAGTGTGACTTTGAAAACGTCACATCCCACACCTGCATGAGGGATGTGTGCTGCTCAGAAGACTGCATACTTTCTCCAATAAATCTTAAAAAATAATAATTTACGCCTTATGATCAGTATCTTTCCTGGACCCCCTGTCTCTCTGTCTCTTGTTTTTTTTAATTTTTTTTTATGGTCACTGCTCTTTCTTAATGTTTTTCTTCCACATTGCAACCTCCAGTTCACTATCTTTTCTTAATTTTGTCAAATTATTAATGGTAAATGAGGTGTGCTGTAGAGTAAACATTGCTTAGCACTGTTTACATTTGTCTGTGTATAATTTCTGGTCTGTACAGTAGTCACTTATACAGGTAGAGTAGTGGGTGGAAAACCTTCCTGCGGTTCTTTGTCGTTTGTAGCCATCTACCAGGGTGGGATGACTTATTTTAATATTTCCTTACCCAAACTTAGGGCCATTTCTTCTTCTCCTGGTGCCTTTTGCATGTTTTTACTGACTGTTAAAAACAGGATGCCAGAGGGCCTTTCTGCATTAATTTGTGCAGTTAATGAAACAGGACAGCAATTTTGGATGTTATTGTTATGCCAAAGAGTTCTTTTTGAGGAAACATTAAAAAAAAACAAAAAAACAATAATAATTCAGTTACTGTAGGTATAAGAAAGAAAAAGGCTCAGACTCCAATTGATCAAAGATTGATCAACCATATCCAAAGCAGCACAGAAGCCAACATGTCCCTCTGCCTTCCAAGTCTTAAAAGCTGTTTTCACACATGTATTACAGTCCTTAAATTTTATAGACATTACTCAACCAAGCTGCTTTAAAGCGTGCCAATGTCTGATTCAGTCCAATTGGACAATAAATGGTCTTTACCCTATTAGCTCTCTCTGGAGCATTCACAGCAAGTTAGTTTGCATCATGCCTTCTGCCTCCTGCATGCTCTACCCAAGCAGCAGGCAGAGTATTTTCAATGTTAAGAACAAGTCTGAAAAGAACTATTTCCTGCCGTGTGCTACATCTGAAAAAAGATAACTTTGGATAATGCTCTGACCTGATTCTCATTGTTGGAGTTCCCATGTGAAAAAAGCTATATCATGTTATTTGTGTAGGCCTATGGTGTGAATTCTCTTTCTTCAACAAACTATAGCTCCCATAACAAGCTGTTGCATTAATCTCTTATTATCCACAGGGTTGCTGGCAACAAGCAAGGCCAAATTGCTTGTGTCTGGCTTATTTTTAAAGGTAAAATATTCAAGTTACTGAATATGTGCTTGTTTAGCTAGCTAAACTTTGAGAGTTGTTGAAATGTGCTGCCGTGTTTTAAGGATGGCTCTTTTGTGCCACACTGGTGGAGGAGGGTTTAGCTTTACTGGTATGCTGTAGGTACGTATGTTAGTCTATAAGTCAGTGTTTGCACCAGCCAGCACTAAGATTCTGCTTTTGGCATGCTGTGTTGATGTCATCAGTAATTTGTCACTCTGCAGACACACTGTGATTTATGGGTTTTCCCATGCAGTGAAACATACCATTGGTGTTTCTTTATTACACTTAAAACCTATTACTGTAAAAAGGGGAGATTACAGCATAATACATGCTTGGAAAAGCACCGCAGGTTGAGCGAATATGGTGTGTTTTATACTTATAAAGTAGCTGAATTATGGGTAAATGTTTATATTATTTTACAGCTTGCCTTGAGGAGGGGAAAGATTTCCATTAATAACCAGAGTGATGAATGTGAGTAATTACCTTGTATTGTATATACTTCACCCCCTGAAGCTTCACATTCCAGTTCTTTTGGATTTCCCAGTCGCTGTTAAAAATGTGTTTTTTAATGCCGTTTGCTCACAGTTGTTTTTCCGATTTTATTTTTTTGCCTCAACGTTTTGACTGCATATTTGATGGTGGATGATTGATTCATTTTTGTGTCATAGTATATAGATTTAAAATTTGATGTATAACAGGTGTGTGTAAGCTATTTATATCTGACCATTAGGAATTAACATACCTCTCCTTTCCTTTTATGGATGCTACTTTCTGATAAGAAATATACAGAAACACAGGTTAATAAAGGAAGGGCATGCTTTTGGAGTGAAATGCACCTTTTAGGCTCAGTAATTACTCAGACTGGGACCTAGGGACTTAAAGCAGTGATGGACAACCTGCTTGCCAGGCAGTAGGTAGTTTTTGTATATTTGTCCAGTGAGTGATCTACAGAAAGACATCCTTGTAAAGGCCACCGGCATTGCTCTCTGAGGGCACCCTGAGTGCTGACACGCAGTGTCTATCAACTCCAGTGCAGAGCATTCTTGCTGATCAGTTCACTCCTACCGCTTGCTCATATTGTACAGTATCAGCAGAGAGGACCAAGGGAGCAGACAAAGATTTATTTTAGCTAATACTGGCACACGCTCAGTTTGACTGCACTTAAGTGAAGTGGTGAAGGATCATCACTGCCAGGGATATAAATCAAATAAATGCTGGCACATGTGGATCCTGTTTTAGGATGTTTTTGCGTGGATAGCAATTATTTATGTGTAAGCATGTTCCCATATTGAGATAAGGACGCCCTGTTAGTTTACAATAAAAGAGAAATGATCTGTAGGGGTCAGGTCATATAAATAACAGGCAGCAAACAGGCACCTTGGAAACAGAGGCCAATAAACGGCTGAAAGTGAAAATGACTGTAGAGTTGTCAGCACTGGACTGATGAGAGACGAGGGACCTACAGTGTTGATGGTAAAAGGGTTAACGTTAGCTCTGAGAGCAGGAGGCTGTCTTCACTGGGAGTCCCACCACAATGGTCAGTCTGGTAACTGTTAAAGGTGTTCATTAATCATAGTTCTAATTTGTTTTCACACTGTTGTGCTGACATAAAATAGACTGAATATTATTGTAATGGAAATAAGGAGGCACTCTCAGTGGTTGCTACTGTTGTACATGCTAACGGATCGATTGAGACTGCCCCACTGTTACACACAAAGCATTTTTCTTAGCTCACTTGTGATAATATTTAAAATTCAATTTGTGTGGATAATTCTGTTGCATTTTTTTTAAGTTTGAACTATTATGTTCTGTAGCTACTCTCTGCTCCAGCTCAGTAGATTTATTTTTGGACTCTCCTAGCTAGCTTTGCATGACTCAAAACAATCCCAAAACAATTTACCTTATAAATGGGGACTGTCCACTGTCTGAAACAGGCTGTTTTATCTTGTCTCCCTTTGAGGACACCCACACGCTTGGCCCTAGCAAACAGAGCTGTGTGCCTGACTATATAAAGGACAGCTGCTCTCACTGACATCATACAGATGCACAGGTTGAAAAAAAAACTGCATGAAACCCAGTGCTCAGAGTAATCTGAAACCTGAGCTTTTGGCTCCAAGGTATAAGTTGAACATATGCTGACTTAATTGTTTAGCAATATCTAATATGATTCATGGTATAAGAGAAAATAACTAAAACTGTAATATATGCCATTTAAGTTTTACATTATTACTTATTTTTTTTACAGTCTGCAACCACAATGAAACCTTTACCACTATCAGTTTGACAGTTTTGGTCTAAGTGCTTTGTACAGTTGTTGCAGACCAAGCAGTCAAAGCACAAGGACAATGGTGTAAAAGGCCATTTTTAGTTTTAATTGATAACAAAAAATGATTAACAATATCCATAAAATCCCCCCCAAAAAACACAAAGAAAAATCCAAAGTAGCTACAACAGGCTAAACCCAAAATGAGGCCAACAAAACAAAGAGATGCCTAAAATCAACGCAACATAACTGACCCAATTACCAAATGACACACAAGGGGTATATAAACACATAGGCTAGCCTAACACAGAACACACAGGGAAAAACACATAAACAGACAATAACCCCTAAAGCCTAAAACAAAGCATAACATAAATCAAATACCTTTTTACAATCCCCAATTACTCTGTATAAGCAAAGAAACACATTTCCCATATTGAACAGAAACAGCCAAGTTATTTTACAAGTTTCTCAATATCATATCCCCCCACTTCCAGTCTATTGTTGAGCCCTTCCACTTCCTGCTTGCCTGGCATAAAACGCCTTCTCACCCAGCACACTGGTTCTTTGCAGCTCGGGGGAAGCACAACAGGTGAGTGTTATTAACAACTGAGAAAAATATAAGACAGCACAGATTACTAAATGTGTGCACCCACTGGAAAACAACTGCCTTAAATAAACTAATATCAAAACCAGTTACTGCATCTTGCTTATTTAAATGTTTATGTGTAAAAAGAAACAAACTAGAAAACAAATACTAATACTGAAGGGTGGCTGATGGGGCCACCACAACAGTATTAAGTCCTATATTTTAACCTGTAAATGATTATTACTTTGTTTGTTTATTTTTTTGGGTTTATTTATTTAAAAAAAAGAAAGAAAAAAAAAAAGAGCCAGAGCCCTGCGAGCGGTCTTTTTCATCCTTCAATAATTACAGAATTATTATTAAAAAACAATAAATACAGTAGCTGTAATATAAATACAGTGACAAACTACTACTGAAGTATAAGCAGAGAAATTGAAAATCTTTTCTTTCAATACACTTTCTGTAATATGTCCAAGAGTCTCACCCAGAAATAAGCATTTTGTACATTTTTGTACATTTTGAAAAATCAATCGCCCCTACTGAAAAAATTCTTGGCAGTATTCACATTAGAAATACAGGCTCAATAAATATGACTTTTGCATAATGCACACTAACAGTTATCAGTTACCATACAAAAGAAACCAAGTTCATATTAATTTTTAAACAACACATTACAAATGTTTTAACTTAGGAAGTGTTCAGAAATCAATATTTGGTGGAATAACCCTGATTTGGAATCACAGCTTTCATGCGTCTAGAATATAGACGCATGCATATAGAATAAAACAAAAATGTTCATTTT
>VUQI01061805.1:0-17342 GCA_015106735.1 Paratilapia polleni
GTTATTTACCCTAAAATATAAAGCGCCTTGAGGCGACTGTTGTTGTGATTTGGCGCTATATAAATAAAATTGAATTGAACTGAATTGAAGTCTTGTGGTTTGTTCAGATGCAACTTTGCAACCCTAAGCTGTACTGCCATGTTCTTTTTAGAGAGAAAAGGCTTTCTCCTCACACTGTTCAGTCTTGTTCTAATTTTACTGTCATGAACTTTAACATTTAACATGCTAATGGAGGCCTGTAAAGTCTGAGATGTAGCTCTTGGGTTTTTTGCAGTTTCTCTGAGCATTGCACGGTCTGACCTTGGGGTAAGTTTGCTGGGCCGTCCACTCCTGAAAATTGTTGCATTGTGTTAACACACACCTGAATACTACAGACCAGTAAACTGCTAAAACGTCTGCTTTTACAGATGTGGTCACACTTGCTGATGATCAGTTAATCAAATGTATTTGATTAGCAGCACCTGGCTGCTACTTACCCTCTTAATTCCTATGGAAGCAGTAAGGGTGTACTTAATTTTTCACATGACTGCATGCAGTTCTTTGAAAACTTTCTTTTTTCACATCACTGCGTCTTCTGCTATTGCAGAATCAGTAAAACTGTGAAATATTAATACCTGTAAGGGATTCTACTCAGACTAATTTTGAGTATTCACTCAGCTTTTTAACATGTCTCAGTACACATGAATGCACCACAGACTTGCGACTACCTTTTGCTGGTATCTCTGGTGGTATCTCCTCCTGGTAGTCTCTGCTCCTTTTCTTCCTGTACCTCCTCTCCTTCTTAGGTAGAGCAGGAGACACACTGACCATGCTGGTGACTGTCTCTCCTGAGCTGGAGCGGAACCAGATTAGCAGAAGTTCAGTTTGTGAGTGTTTTTTGGGGCTTTTTTTGAATTTTGTTTTTTTAAAGGGGGGCTTGCTCTTAAAATTTTACCTGTTTTGTGGGCTTTTGACCAAGTGGTAATTATCTGCAAAGACAATATTAGAGTTTTATCTGGAAAAATGAATTCATAGACAGAAAGAAGAAGATGACAATGACAAAAGGAAACACAAAAAGACTGGACTGATAAATGCTGCTGACCTTTTAGCCTCTGCTTCCTCTGTATGTATTGGCAGGTTACTGTCACGGTGAACATGCACATGCACAGCAGACCCACTGAGCAGATCAGGACTGCACACAGGTACACATCTGAAACACACAAACGTGTACACGCATCAGTCCAACACTGCATGAGCCTGTGCTGTTTCTTCACTGTACACAAAAATGTGAACGAAAGAAGAAATGAGAACATGTTTTGGTGAACTATTTCAAGGCACCGGAGTACATCCTTTGGGTTGGGCTATTTTTACCTACCAAGGACGGTACAGCGCCTGTTCCCCACACACATGCAAACACACACACACACTCAGATACACTAAAAATATCCACGCTTACCTTCAAACAAGCTCCACAGGCTTTCTTTGGCCTTGGTGGCCGGTAGGACATGCACTGCAGAGAAAAAGAGAGAAGAGAAAAGAAACACATGAAGTCCGTAGTCATCACTGTGGGTTCCCTGCTGCCTGATTACACACCGGCTACAGTTTAAATAAAGCTAATTGTAGGAGGACAGGGAGCCTAAGTTGGCCTCCTCCCTGCCTGATTGTGTCTGTGATTCACTGTCCACAGGGCTTAACCTTTGCTAGGTGAAAAGGATAAATATCTCATTAACTCAGACATTAGTGCAAACAGTTGGTTAAGAGTTTTGCATCATTGTAAACTTTTACCTCACACTCAGACATACCCCGACCTTAACCTTCTCTTTTGATGTCAAAAACAAAAGAAGAAAACGGCAACCTCTGCACATTTTGGCTAAACATGTGCCACCTCAGGCTCATTTGTTCTCTCACGTGGCTTGTTTGGTGTCTTGTGACCAGACAAAACATCATAAATATTGCAGTTAGTTGATTACCAGCATGGACCATTCAGATATAAAATCTGTTCCTAGTCCAAGGCATCTGCTTTGAGTTTGAAATCAAGAGTTTACCTTGACAGTAAAGTAAAACAAATGGCACCACAGCAGCCTCTGTACTGTGTTCAAATTTCAAATTTTTGAACGGCACTGACCTTTGTGAGTCCTGCCAATTGCTATTGAGTGTTTCCTGAACTAAATGATGGATAATTAAATAAAAGTGAAAATATTTAACTATACAGCAACAAACCATAAGCATGAAGATGCTGCTAACAGTGTAATGTGTATGAATCATTCAAGCATCAAAAAGGCTCCGAACTCAAGGGATGAACCAGTGTTGTGTCTGAATGGTCCATGCTGGTAATCAACTAACTGCAATATTTATAACAGACAACTTAGCAAAGAACCATTTTTAAATTGTATCTTTAGGCACTTTGTTACAAGCAGCCTGTCACAAAAACACAATTTGTTCCCATTTCTTTAGATGAATCTATGAAAAATGCCAAAGATAACACAGTTTGACAACCACAAAAATAGTATTTTTGTACCAGTAAGGTGATTCCCAAAGAGCTACTAGCCAAAAACTGTGTCTTTGAAAATTTGAGGAAACTGGACAAGTGAAGGACAAAAGAAGAAGTGGCAGGCCTGAAAAAAACTTTCTACAGCAGATGAACAGTATCAGAAAGTCATATCCTTTTATTTATATATATATATATATATATATATATATTAGAAATAGCAAAAATTCCAGCAAAGAACTGACACGTGACCTGAGAGATGCATGTGGTCCATCTGCTGTTTGGTGAAGCCTCATCAGAAATGGTCTCAGTGGAAAGGAGGCTGTAAAGAAGCCATTCTTAAGGAAGTGTAAGAGGGAGAAAAGGCTGAGGTATGCCAAATTACACAAGAACTGGACTGAAAATCAGTGGCAACGGGTCTTATGGAGTGAAGAATCCAAATTTGAAATTTTCGGTTCAGTCACATATATGGAAGAGGTCAGGAAAGAGGTACAACAGTGAGTGTCTACAGCCAACTGTAAAACATGGTGGAGGCTCTGTAATGGTTGGGGGCTGCATTTCAGTGGTGTTTCCAGTGGTGTTTGTGATCTTGTCAAAATTATAAACTCAATGATCCCAAACACACTGCCAATGCACTAAAATCATACCTGGATAGAAAAACACACAATGAAACACTATCAGTCATGGATTGGCCTCCAAACGGCAACTTTATTGAAGCAGTGTGGGATCATCTTAACAGAGGACGGAACAAAAGCCAGCCGACACCAAAGACAAGTTTTGAATGTCCTTCAAGAAGCCTGGAGAACTATTCCTGAAGACTACTCAAAGAAATTACAAGAAAGCTTATCTAAGAGAGTTCAGGCTGTGTTGAAGAATAAAGGTGGTCACACCAAATATTGACTTTCAAGCTCAGTAAATTGTACAGGCTCTGTTTTTGCCTTATATACTTTATTTCCATTTATATTTATACACGTTTCTCATTTTCCTAGCAAAATATAAAGAAATGAGGGGTGGCTCGGGACTTTTGCACAGTAGTGTGTTAGACATGACCATAAAGGAATGGCATAAAGCTAACAAAATCTACGATTTCATTATGAGAAAGACCTGTAGAGAGACCTGCAAAAGACAAAGTTAAGGCAAGATGAAGCACACTAAATGAAGTAGCACTGCAATATTGTTTTTTTTTTAATTACACTATTCAGTACAGCATAGGGTTTTACTCATAGACTGTATAAAAGATGGACACAGGTACAGTGATATCACTTTTCAGACCCGGAAGCTAGGTCCCGACTTTTATACTGTCCATGGTTTTGCTCAACATCTGAGGGCAGATAGAAAATGTTACACCACCAAAAATTAAAAATAAGCATGAATGGAGAATGGATGTCTGTGTAATTAGAATCCCAGATGTGCTGTATGTGTCTAAAACGACAGAGAAAATATGTTTCTCATTCTCAACGTGAAATTTCACCCCACGCACTCACTCATTTCTCCACTCCATCTGACCACAGGAGTCTTAACACTGCTGTACTCTTGCTGGGCTGGTGGCAGGAAGCTTGTGAAGTGACACCCACCAGTGCATCTTGAAATACTCTAAACCACCAGCAGCTGACGACAGGCAGGCTCTCCACCACGCCTGCCAGAGACTTTCCCACAGGCACACTGGCTAAGCAAGTACGGCAGTAAGTATGCCTCAGATAATCCAGAAACTACAATGTCTATAGGCAAACAGATTCAGGGCTTTTTTAAAAAATATTTTTTTGCTTATCAGGAAATAGACATTAATAGACATCGAAAGAAGCAGCCGTGCTCTGAGAGATAAAAAAAAAAAATGAACACAATTGCAACTTTCACTGGAGAAAAAGAACAGCATAAGTGTGAATTAGAAGCATCACATAGAACAGTAGGACGTTTACAGCAAAACCTGCTGTCAAAATGCTATGTTGTATAAAAACTGAATTTTAAAGTAAAAGGCCAGCTATAACATGACATCTTTACAGGACGTAAAACTACAGATGGCACATATGTTCAAATGCACAAAGCAGCCGTGCTAGCCTTGTGCCAATTCGCAATAAGCTCAACTATGTTTTTCAGGCCCTGCCTGGTGGTTGAAGAGTTTTTACAGAAGCAGTGGTCCTCAGACTGTTAGGACCTTTGCATTCAGTCTCCATCTGTGAAGCCACTAACCCTACACTAACCATATGTGACCTACATTCTGCTGTTTGGAAACACAGCCTTTGACATTTTTAAAGATTGGATCAACTACTGGATTATTGGATTGGACAACTGGAATATTGGATATTGGATTATTACTATTATTAGTACTATCATAGTCTAAAACTGTGATGAATCTAGATATTGATGCACTCTCCTATCCAGCTTCCTTGTACTTCCACTGTTGACCATAGATATATTCATGTTGATACCTCATTGACCGCTGCTGCTCATTGCAGTGATTCATTGGACACCGATATATGAATATTACTTAAATTACTTTTCCGGCAGGTTTTGCATATCTGTCTTTGATTGCATTGCGTGGTAAATATTTTCCTCTTTACACTTAAATAGAAATGAAAAGGGTCTTTTTTTGCCTGATGGTTAGGGTGGTTAGCTTGGTATAGTTGATAGAGACAATGTAATTCAGTCAGTGATATTAACCTCAACCTTGTTCTCTGAGTTATTGTTTAAAGTTCTCACCTGAAAAACACCCCCAGATTTAGTCATCACAGCAATATGCTGAAGACCGAGGCGCATCTGTTATATATCTATGGTTATTGATTAGGATACCTTGTATGGCTATCAGCATTTTCAGATTTAGGACATTAGCAGATTTTCATGGAGATTAAATTAAATTAAAATCTGTGTTTTAAACCTCTTTGGGCCCAACTTACATTTTACTAATGGTCAAGAAAAAAAAAAAAGTTACTGTCGGTATTTATTAAAGAAGAGCAGGGTCATTTTTGCAACTGAAAGGCATGGACGGGGGTATTTTTGCAGCTGGCTTTACTGCATATATTTGTAGGCGTTTCCACTTCAGAGCACAAAATTTTAGGAAGTGAATACTTAAATGAATCACATAAATGTGATTTACTAATAGCTTCAGTCACACAGGCCTAGGTTGGCAACCCCCTGGAAACCTCTGGTCGCTAGGGAAAAATGTGTGTTTCCTGACCAGTTGGTGAGTGGTTGCTGGTTGAAACTGGTTGTAAAGAGGGTTCTGCACTAAAAACCTCCTTGTGATTGCTTTGGTTGCCAGCAGATTTCCGCGGGTTGCCCACAGTTTCCATGGAAGACACCGACTTGTTCGCAATCACTCCCTAACTAATCACTAGGTTTTAGTGAAACCTAAAAAAGTGCAAGACAAACTGGAAATGAAGACCTTCAAAGTAAAAGTTCAAAAGGCGCAGCTTTTACTTTGAAGGTGAACAATCTCCGTTTACCGTTTGCTTTGCACTCTGCACAATTTCACAACCATTTAGTTACTAGTTGGCGAGTGTTTGCAGACAAGTTGGGGTCTTCCATACAAATTACTGGCATCTGTGGCAATCTGCTAATGACCAAAGCAATTGCAAGGAGGTTTTCAGTGCAGCACCGTATACCTCTTTGTGACCAATTTCACCTAGCGACAGCAAGCAACCTCCCACAACTACTCGTCAACCAGTCAGGGAATACTCATTTTACTCTAGCAACCGGTGGTTACCAGGGGGTCACTGATTGGACTTAGCAATTGATTTCACAGTTACTGCCAGCAACCTCCAGCAACCACTTGTAACTAGTCAGGAAATACTCATTTTTCCCTAGCAACCGTTGGTTGTCAGGCAGTCACCAGCAGGTGTCTAGACCTGTGTTACTGGGGCCCAAGGTTTGCGGCACAAGGTCTCCTGTCTCATGTGTATCTGTGACAGACCTGAAGAGTGTTAGATTGTCTGAATGTTACAATATGCAATATTGACTTTAGTAATACTTACAGCCTCACACAGCTGAAAAATAAAAAAGAGCGATGCATGCAGTTACGCACTTTACAAAGTAACAGCAACTTTGTTAACACAGGGATGGGTCGGGATGTGAGAGTAAACACTCAATTATCAAGCAGGTGTCTTTAACACTGATTGATTGGTGTTATTTTTCAAAGCTTCCAGAGTAACCAACGCACATGCAAGCCAACACTTTGTGTTCCACCCTCTAGTCGGTATTTATGAATGCAGAAAAAATTAAAAAAGCTAATTGGTCATCTGGCAAAAGCCAATGGTTTCAAGATTTTATTTTGCTTTTTACAGGAACTTTTTACTTATAGAGATTAGTGTTATGGTACCAGCCAGTAATCTACACTGTATAGTTTGCCTCCTATGTAATATGCTAGGCTTGTCTGAAAGACATATTTTATATGGTAACGCCAGTGTTGTAATTTTCACTATTGTCTCCTTTGCTCATGAGAAACAAACACCCAAGAGTGCATATAATAACCAAGAGTATCTGAGATAGAACAGCAGCAAATGTGGGCTGCTCTGTTTCTGTGTGAGATATTTCAAACAGCCAAAAAATGGCAGATGATTTAATATAAAGACCAGCCCTGCCTTCATAGTAAATTATTCACAGGCTAAGTCTTGATAACATCTTTGACATTTATGTGGGTTTTTGTTTTTGCCCCAGGTTCTGTGCAACTGTCAGTGCAGATGCACATGTTGGAATAATCAGAAACTGGATAGATCTGGAGCGCTATACGCCACGAAACTGCCTTTTATCCTCATCTTGAGAATGTCTTCTTTCTAGTGCAACTTTTGAATGGCTCCATCGAGCTACAGTGGAAACATTCATCAATCTCCTTTTTTGTCTCTCAGAGGCACAGCGTTACATTCAGTTGCCAACTGTATTTCAGACTTGTGGCTCTTTTTGTGCCCCAACAAATCCAACACTGTAAACATCAATACACAGACGTAGACTAGACTGAATAATGATCCTCTGTGACTAAATCCATCACAGAGGATAATTTACTGTATTATAAATGACTAGAGATGAATGTAAGTACACAGCCACATTGTGTGTCTAAACAAAGCTTTGAATAATGCTTTGAATAATAAACCCTCGAACTTCCTGTTGTCTCTTTGAATCTTTTCTGCGAAGAGTCTTTCTGTACGCTTGCTCACTGTGTCCCAGTGTCCCCTTTATGGACATAAACATAGACCTACTTTGTTGGCTTCTTAGTCATATGTCCCTTGCAGAAAAAGCTATAAAAAGATGTTTATGGTTCTAATTTTCATTTTATTTTTCCTTCGTTCTTACTAAACCCATACCACATCCGTGTGCCATGTACCTCTCGTCAGCTCAGAATCGCCCACATGTGCTATAGAAATACCTAAGAGTTCAGTCTGTTCATGCCAAGAGGAGGCAGTGTCCACACTCTACCCTGCCTTAAGTTTTTCTACAAAACCCTCTGACCTCTCTGGGTGTGTTTATTTTAGCTGTAGTAAGTAGAGTAATGGGGGTTTTGTTTGTGTGAGACAGATTGTGGAAACACCTGGTCACCTGATGTTATCCCAGCATAAGAATTCCATTAGTTTGATGTCACAGAAACCCACACGCATACTGTATGTGCACGTAAAGTCTCTGAGCTCTGCTGGGTCTCTTGTGACGATGAATTGAAGCAACGTTGTAAAGACGAGTGGGCCAAAATTCCTCCACAAAGATGGGAGAGACTGATAAATTAATACTGTAGGGTCATTACTTTGAGGTGAATACTGCCGTGTTCAAAAATGGCACAGTAAGCTCTTTTATTATTATCACTGAAACCATAATGTCATGGAGCTTCCTTGGATGAAAATAGCTCCCCACATCCTCAACCACAAAAGGTTAAGGAGCCAAACATGAGCCCACTGTCCACTCGACTGTCACTGCAGATGAGCCTTCAAGCTCTACCTTCCTCATACAGCTATCTGTTGGTCCATTTCTGCTGAGTCTCTCTGGACTCTCTGTCAGTGCTACTTCAGGGAGGGAAACTCCACCTCATGGCCAATGTCAACAGCTCTCGGTAGGGACTGCGTGCGTGTCTGCTCAGGCCCAGACTTGGCCATGAAAGTCACAGTCTGTAGGAACGCATCCATGGAAAATGTGGTTAGCAGAATGTGGGGAAGAAGACACCGTATGGTTATAAATTTAAAGATGAAGAGTCTTCAGATTGTTGCAAGGATGAAACACTCTGATCTACTGATTCTGTAAATAAACCACTCTCAGAGCAGCGATTTTTAGAAATGCCTATTCAAATGCTTTCTGTAGCCGTTAGCATTAGCGTCACCGTTTGCAAAAACCCTTGCACACTGAATTTGAAAACAGACATCACGAGTATTGTCCACTCTTGTCAACGCATCAAGAGTGGACAAGAGCATCGACTCGCTAGCCCAGCAAGTGATCCTTTCCGAAATTCCTCCCTTGAAAAGTGAACGCTCAATCGTAGCCTAGCAACCATAACAAGGCACATCAGGTCTGTCAAGTGTTGAATTTCTCCACATGACAAAGCAGTGTCCAAAGTGTGGTCTGTGGTTTTGGCGTCTTTTTCAAGCAAAAGCATGTTTTAACCTCTCTTTCATAAGCTGCAAATATTAGGAAGCCCAGCTAAGTAGGCAACGCTTGCAGTGATTAACTCTGGCAAAACTGGCAATATGCAGTGTATGATAAGAGTGGCAGCTATAAAACTCAAAATGACACATGGCTGACACATCAGACACAGCAGTCAACAAGGCGTTGATTTTTCAGCACATGCTGTATATTTTTGCATCCTTTGTGACATAATAGTCAGACCTCACATATTTCTAATTATAGAATAAGAATAACTCGCTCTACACCGAAATAGGAGTCCTCTAGAAACATCCAGAGATGATATTTTCATCTAGCTAATGGAGGTAATGTTAGCTTAATTAGCAGGTGTTCTTTCAGCTGCCAAAAATCATGATAACTTGTTACAAACAGTGAAAATAAGAACCAAAAAAAGAAAAAAAAATCACTAGTCCCTACAGGTCTGCTGCTGAGCAGTTTCTGTAAATCTGGCACGAATTAAAAGCAGGGAAGAAAAACTCTTTTAAAGATGCTTCTGGTTTTTATGAAAGCGAGTGGATTTCTGTGCAGTATCTGGTACCAGTGAATGTGTCATCCATTCCGTTGTGTGAACGTCTCATGTGGTAGCGGTGGAAACCTCACTGCTCTTTCTCCAAGATCATTTATTCAGTCACAGCTGCAACTTATTGAGATAGAGGATCGGATCCTTTAATCTCCAGGCTTCTTCACTAACCAATGACATTTCCCCTCCCAAATCAAAAGCAGGATGGTGTTTTTGCTCACTAAACCCACTTCAGCAGCCTCTTCACCCAGCTGAATTACATCATTCAGTTGTGGTCGCAGACTGCTGCTACTGGAGTCACATAATTGCTCCTTTAGGGTGAATAGTTATCACAATTTCACTTAACTTGGGCCTCTTCAGGTCTGTAAGTTTATGAATGTCACCCATTTGCTTTAAGCCCATATTTGAAGGCATGTGACAGACAGATTTGTGGAGTAATGCAGAGTTTTTATGCCCCTTCAGTTTTCTTTAAGATGCAGTCCAAGGTAGTTTTCGGCTGCTGGCAGTGGATTATCTTTGCAGACAAACCTACATCAGCTTAAACCTCTTTGCTGACATACTGTTATCAAAACAGCATTTGTCATTGCTTCTTTTGTGGTTGTAGAGATAGTCGTAAAGTCTCCACCCTGCACCATCTAAAGACTTGATGACATTCTGTGAGAAACGGTGCCACAGAAAGTATCTGTGATGGTGCAAACCATAGGATTCCCAAACTTGTTTTTTTAACCCTTTTTTTCTTAATGTTTTTTAGGACAATTTTCATAACCTTTGAAAGTTGTGTGTCATTTATAATGTATTCCGTGGCAAACAAATAGTGTTACCTTAAATGTCTGTCAGTCATTTTACACTATAATTACAAGTTTAATTTCTCGAATCCTTAAGCACAATCCTGCGTGTGGCCACTAATGTTCATTTGAACCAAATGTGGATGGATGTACTGGAGCGTAGGCATTTCATTTCAAAGTCTGGTTTCACAAGTGGTTGCAAAGGAGCCTTTGTGAAAGTGCACTAAATACCAGACTGGTTCCACATGCAGACATGTTAAGGTCCATAGATTTCCAGGGATGTACAATATAAAATGCAGCAGTTTTCTTTTTTTTTTGAACATGTTCCAATGTTTTCAAATGTAACTTTTTGATATGAAGTTGATTTGGACATTCATCCAAGAAAATTTAACGGGCCACCCAAGGTGAGGTTCCAACCCTGAATTACACAGTTTCCTGCATAACTATCAACTAAAGAACAACTCAGAATCCTGTTTCTGTTACTGGTAATGACTTGTTTGGACCAGGTTTCAGAAGAACTATGAATCAGGACTAAATACTGGACGTTACTAGTGTCTAATGATAAGTTGCCATATTTCGTACAGGCCTACTGACTTATTTCTAACAAGATTCCATCTAACCACTGATTAGATTAGATTAGATTCCATCTAAGCACTGAATAATATTTTTACCAAAATACATTTGGCCAAAAAAAGTACAGGGAAGAAACAAGGTAATAAACTAAGCCCTTACCTCTCAGCTCAGTAGCAGCAGTGCAATTGGACGCCGCCTTCCAGCGGTCCTGATGCTTCTTAAACTCCTGCACCCGGCACATGTAGAGCCCCCGGTCCCCCTCGGACACGTTCAAGATAAGTAGCTCAAAGATCTTCCCCTGCTTCACCACTGTCAGCTTCATCTTGGGCCACAGGAAACTCTTCGTGTAGTTTCCATAGAAACGAGCTTTCCTCATGTTGACACGGGCAATGAGGAGTTCATCTTCTGGTCGATCTGTGCCCGCTGGCAGAAAGGTCCATTTAACCACTGGTAATGCAGTGTTGCGACGTCGCTGGGAAACGACACAAGTAAGTGTGATGTTTTGACCCTCCTGGGCCACCGTGAAGGGGGAAGGAGTGATGGTGGCATTGATGGCCAAACACAAATCTGTAGAAACAAGTTACAGTTACAACATATTGCAGAATCTTTGATTGGATGATCTTGGTTATCATACATCCATTATCTCGATGCAGGTTGTTTCTTAACAAAATGCGTGCGGCTTCACAGCCACGATCCTCTTCTTGCTGTGAATGCACAAAGTTGAGAACATTCAACTGTATTTCTGTCCTTCCAATGACCATTGCACAGAGAGTTGACTACACTGTAAAAAACATAACGTAGGATTAAGTGCAGAAAATGGTGCAGAGTACTTTATTGACTTTGCACAGATTACTTGTTCTAATGTAAAGTTATGTCGGAAATGTTCAAAAAGTCACCTTTAAAGTAAACATTACAACTTGCGCCAATCCATCCGGAATCTTTTAGTAATAGAGGTGTTACACAGTTTGTTTGTTTTTTTTTTGTTTTTTTTTATGTGCTACACTAAAAAAAACAAAAACAAAAAAAAAAAAAAACAAATCTAAGGACACCTCAATAAATTGCCTGCAACCTTAGTGTCCTGCAGCAAGGACATTAACTGTTCCTTAAATGTATGATTTATCATCTGTTGAAAAATCTGCTTTTCTAAAGTAAACAGCATCAACAGATAACCTGTGTGTGTTTTGGAGGACAAATTTATAATTTAATGGTAATGTTAGAGCTAAAAAAGAGAGCTTAACCAAATGATGGGGGGGGAAGTAGTTGATCTATAGCTAGCTAGCTAGACAACAGCAAGTTACTAAGCGTATTTATCTTGAAACTGATGAGTATACAACTAGCATCAACGACAACCAAGATTTTGTCAGATAGGTCAGATGAAGTCCACAGGTTGTGTGCTCACAATTGGGCTGGGCCTCAGGCATGACTCTCTTTTATGGTATCTTGGCTTCACTTCTTCAGTGGAAAGAAGTATATATCATCAGTATGGTATATACATTGACTGTGACTTCACATGTTGTTCAGTCAGTTGACCTGTTGTTGCTGAGCAATGTGACCCATTCAGACTTTTAGTGTGAGTTAGAATGATATAAGAGTAACAGATATGCAGCAACTGATGCGGTGCCAAAACGTTCCAGGTAAAGCTCCAAATTCCTGGAATTTCCACATAGGAGTTTGAGTAAGTGGGCATAACTAATCTTATGATAGCCACTGTTTGGATCACAGCTTCTTTGCCAAACTGAACGGCACAAACTAAATGGAAAATATTATATTCTGATGAAAAATAGCTTTAGCTTCACTAAATTAATTGAAATTTTATATGTCCTAAAAACCTTTCAGTTGGCCTTCTATCCCTGTGTAGCGTTTCAGTGGGACTATTCGTGTGTAGTAACCCTTTAAGCAAAAAGTTTTAAAAACTCATGATGTACTACAGCCTTCGGCCAGTGTCCCAGACATCAGTATTTTAATGCTTCACAAATTAATCACCGTCTGGAAAACTGAGGTTTCAGTTTGGAGAAGTATAGCATCATGACTTTTTGGAACTGTGAATCAACATAGTAATTATTTCTTCTGGTGGAGGGTGTCATGTCAGACACTCTTGGCTGCAGTTTTGTCCATTTTTGGTGTCTTGGTTCAGTCAAATGGTAGCACTTGTCTCTGCCCATCAAGTGCCTCCTGGTGCTGTACAACTGACTGACCCTGAGTGAGGACTTTTACCGAGAAAAATTTAACCCTCAACCTAAAACATCTGCCGCTGTATTTATATTAGCTTAACAAATCTCTCGTAGCTAGCCACAGGGTGGCAGATGTCAACTAGCCCAACTTCACTAATCCTTTAAAATTTTGCTGGTATTGAGTTTTTTGTACATTCTTTTTTAGAAATACCTCTCTACATGACATCTTTACAGGGGTTTTATACTTCTATGTTAAATCGTAGGTACCGTAAGTACATCGTAATAGCAAACCCTTCTGAAACCCTACACTGTAACCTCATGTGCACCTCCCTAGAAATGTAACTATACACCGTGTTGAAGCAGCCTGCCGCTGGCCACTTACGCAGGCTGTGTCGTAGTCTCTACGTAGATTCAACGCAGCAATCTAAATTATGCATGAGACATCAACTAGCTTGCTAGCTAACTTCAGACTTCTGACTCTGCTCAACATGGTCGCTAAATCCAGTTTTCCATGGATGCCTGGATCCTACGCTCGATTGGAACGCCTGGGAAATCAGGGCCTTTCTGTGTGGTTTGTGTGTTTTGCCTGTGCCCGCACAGGTTTCCTCCAGCTACGCTGGCTTCTTCCCACGGCCCCAAGAGACACTCGTTAGGTTATTCTAAGCTGAGGATGTGAGATAGATTGTAAAGTGTATAAAATAAAGCAGTGCATGAATGTATGGTTAAATGTGGCTTGTAGTTTGAAACGTTTTGAGTGGTCAGCAAGACAAGAAAAAGCTGCAGAAATGCCAGTCCGTTTTTAATCGCTTTACTAGAGTTGAAAGAATCTGGAGCGCTTTTAACCATCAACTATGCATCGGAGCTTGTGTCATTCTTGAAACAGAGAGCATTTGATAAAAATTAGCCAGAAATGGCTAATTATGTCAGACTTAACAAGTGTGTAGCTCAGTAAACAGTGTACATTAAAGTAGCTTGCACTGGAGACTGAAGCTTTTAACTTTTCAGTTGTCCTGCAACCGGAAACTTTACGTTATTATTCATTACTCATGTTTGTGAACAACATTTACAAGAGCTAAAGATGAACTGTTGAAAGAAGCTGTTACTGCATGGAGGAGAGGTCCTAAAAGTGCTCTGAACAATGTACAGTCATGTAGGCTGAGTCGCCCTGTCACAGGATTCTTGATGGGAGTCATAGCCGCACCACTCACAATTAGTTTAAAAATGTATGTATGGCATCAAATGTATGCCTGACACTGAATTTTACAGTGATATCACCGCCCTGCATCAAAAAATATAATTTCTGCTGTTTTCCAGAAAATAGTTGATATTACCTAATTCGATGATGCTGAGTTCAAAAATACCAATAAAAATATTCACAGTTTTATACAGTTTTGTCACAAAATGCGAATCCTTTTTTTTCCTTCTCTTTTTTCATTTAGATTCCTTTTTTTTTTTTGCACTTTTCCAAATCACAAAAGATGGCAATTTCAACAATCTGAACTTCAATAACAATCTGGAGACAAAAACATCATCAGACTCTTCTCTTTCACCAACTAATCTAAGTATTTCATCTGAATGTGGTGCAGGTCTGATTGCTGATGGCAGGTTAGGGGAACTGATAGATGATTTAGTTTTGGAACTGTATCCAGAAATATTGACTAAACAGAAGTAGCAGTCATCAAAGTGATTCTCTGGCTCCCTCCATACCATTGGAACACCAAAACCCAAGCTCTGTCTCTTTCCCTCAGTCCATGCTCGGAGGTTTTTAACACACGCCCGGCAAACTGAATGAGGTGCCCATGGTTTGTCTTGGTCACCCAGTTTCATATCAAAATAAGCAAAGTTTGCCTTTTTCACAAAACGTGTTCTGTTTTGTCGCTGTTTGGATGTAGTGAAGCATCCACAGATATAGCAAAAAACATCTGGATCATGTTTACAGTTTCTCCTGTTACTGGCCACATCACATCAGGTTTAAGCATCGAAAAACGCCTTCACAGACACAAGACTAGTGAGGATTGCAAAGAATTTAGCCAGGCGTGTTGACCTGGAGCAGAACCGAGATGGTTTAGGTGGTGATTAAAGGTCACAAAAAATTTCTTCTTCTCCCTCCTCACGCTTCTTCTCCCAACAGGCAAAATCTGTTGTGAAAAAGCATGACGTGATAGAAAATTTGTAAAGAACAAATGTTAGATTTCATACAAGCATATATGATGCAGGGCGGTGTATTGAATGCAGCCTGATGGTGCAAATCAGTGCATGACTGACATGAATTTGAAGGTGGAATAAGAATAGCCATTGGGATAACAAGTGAAAGCTAAATATCCATACAGTCCATGAGTCCCGGTGAGTTTGCTGTTGCCCAACAGTCATCTCTCCTCTTGAGCTGTCAGCAGTGTTGTTCTTGGCAGTTGTGACGACATACTATTGAGGAACAACTTCACCGCTGCGCGTGTTGCATGACATTGTATATCACACATCTGCTTGTTCGCCTTTGACAGCAAAATGCTTGCGTGTCGTGGAAAATGGGGATTATGAAATTGCTCAAACAAGTCAGACGCTTTGAGCGCAGCGCATAATTAAGATCCGTTTTTTTCCCCTCGTTTGTTTTGTTTGCAGTTTTGCCTTTTATTTGGTCTTGTGTGACAGAACAAAACAAGAAAAATATAGTTTAGAGGCTGTAAAGCCGTGACAGGAGATTACTTGAATCACCATAAAATGAATGTGGAGGTGAAACTGTAAGCTCTGTTTTCCTTTCAAGCACACGCAGGAAAACCAGCAATTTTCACTTTGGAATTCCCTCCAATCTGTGCAAACATATGCTGCTTTGATAAACTAACCGTTCTCTTCATTACGCACCCTGCAGTCTCGCAAAGCTCCAGAAATTGGACAAGACATATAGCACTGAGTTTTAGTCTTTAAACTTTCTTAATTAACCTAGAATATTTTTTTCACCACATATTTATCCATCACTCCAACATCCTTCCTGATTTTCAGATGTTTTCTGCTACGTTCCTCTGAAGGAAAAAAAAAAAAGAAAAAAGGTGGAGAACAATTTATCTCCACCACATCCACTTTGGTGTGGAGCAAAATAAACCGTTTCCTACCTCCGAACAGAGCTCGGGTCAGGAGAGCGAAGACCACAGAGGAGATCTTCATTTTCCACGGCTGCAGCCTCCATAAACTCTCAGTTAAATGCCTCTGAAGGAAAGAAGCCCCAGGTTTCCTCCTCCTCCTCTTCTCATTCTTTTTCCCTCCAGCTGAAGAGTGTAACATGAAACATTGGACTCTCTGTTTCTACTCAGTACCTCCCCCAGCCCCTCCCCCTCCTGTCACACATTTGGCAGGATCGCGTGCGCGTATTTGCACGTATAGAAACAGACAGGTGAGTACGTGCGAGTGCGCACACATCCGCACACGCACGCCACCTCTGGTTCTGGCGAGGGACTGGGAGACGCAATTTCCTCTGCAGGAAGGAGGGCGGGGAGGGGTGTGTTGTTTAGATTGACGCCGAGCAAATCACACTTCCAGCTGTGGAGGACAGCGGCCGCAGACCTCAGGGCTTTTATTTTGGAACACACACACGCACACACACACACACATGCTGACACAGGGGGAGGAGGGGTGGTTTGGTTGCAGTCTCCTTGTGCGGGAATCTCTGTGGTCCGATGAAATGATGAAGAAAAGTTTGCATTAATTCAGTTTTTCCTCGGGCACTTCACTGGTGTGGTTGTTTGACCTGCTTTCAGAATGATCCCTGCTGGGACCCTGTGGTTAATGTTGTGTCTTTGCAGGTCTGTGTGCGTCCACATCTATCTCGAATCGTGCCTTGTGTGTGTAACAAGATCCCACAGTGAATCTTTGTGCAGCAGTCTTTCAGCTCTGGGTTTTTTGGGACACTTTGCTGGCGTTTATCAAACCTGAGAGAGCAGCGCTTGGGAGATCTGGGACACTTTTGATTCACAGATAAAGGAGTGGGGCCTCTTAAGTGCTCCTAGTCTGGCGACACTTTGACAAGCCTGGATGTTCCTTTGACAAAGACGTCCCCACTTTACAAAACCTCTGTAACCTCCAGGAGTCCAAATGTGGTGTGGGATTCACTAAATAAGGGATGGAAACAGTACAGAGAGCTTTGCTCAAGCATTTTTTCCCCACAAACTGTTTATCAGCTCTGCAGACAGTTCTTTCCTTTCTGTTGAGTTCATATTGGGGGGGGGGGGGGGGGGGGGGGGTGTGGTGGG
>VUQI01061808.1:0-24006 GCA_015106735.1 Paratilapia polleni
TTGGGTTGCTGATTTCAAAAATAATATCCATTTTGCTCTATCATATCATGTTTTTTCACAAGTGACAATTGTAAACATGATCCAGATGTTTTTTGCTACATCTGTGGATGTTTTACTACATCCAAACAGTGACAAAACATAACAGATTTTGTGAAAAAGGCAGACTTTGCTTATTTTGGTGTGAAATTGGGCGACCACGACAAGCCATGGGCACTTCATTCAGTTTGCCAGGTGTGTGTCAAAAACCTCTGAGCATGGACTAAGGGAAAGAGAAAGGGTGTCCAGGGTGTAACCCGCCTCTCGCCCTATGGTAGCTGGGAAAGGCTCCAGCCCCCACCCGCGACCCTGAATAGGATAAGCGGAAGAAAATGGATGGATGGATGGATGGATTATTGGTATTTTCAGCATCACTGAATTAGGTAATATCAACTATTTTCTGGAAAACAGCAGAAATTTTATTTTTTGATGCAGGGCGGTGTTAGTCATAAGAACCCAGGTTAAGGTTACAGGTAATTTAAGGTTACTTAAACTACCTGTAACCTAAGGTCTGTTACAAAGTTACTTATATTAAACATATTGGCTTCAGGCAGCATAAGGGTAATAGATCTACATATTTTACACCACCATTGCCTGGCACTACAACTTTATTCATTATAGAGGTCTAACTTAATAAAATTATGGCTGGAGGACTCAGTATAATAAAATAGTGTACAAATAACATCAATTCATTTCACAGCATGAACAATGCCCTGACCTTAACCCACATGCCATTTAAAGCCACAACATTACTGCTTTGAATGAGCAGCAGCAGTCAGTCAGCTGATTACAGTTTTCTGTGGTCTGCAGAATGAAGAGCAGCAATACACTGATTTCATCACACCCTGCACCGTGGGGAATCATTTTTCACTCAAATACAGAACAGGATATGACATCCTCATGTTTCAATCTGAAACATCTCAATCTTGTATATAGTGGTGGTACACACAGTTCTCCTATATCGCTGGTGTGGTTGGCAAAGACAGTAGCAAGGTAGCAAGATATGAGCAGAAGTTTCACATGTAAAAGCCTGTTGCTTTCTTTATTTACCTGTGGCAGACTGTTGTAGTAGTTGCTCACTCCTGGCAGTGCTGGCAGTGCTGGCAGTTCAGTTCAATTCAATTTTATTTATATAGCACCAAATCACAACAACAGTCACCTCAAGGTGCTTTATATTTTAGGGTAAAGACCCTACAATATTAGAGACAAAATTGGCAGTTGACCATTAAAAGCTATACAATAGCAAAAAAATCTTAATCTTAAATCTTTTTCCAGCCTTTTCAACCATGTTGCTTTCTATCATCATGCTCCTGATTTTTCATTCAGTGTTAAATTTTACAGTGTTGACTATTGACAGCATTCTGTCTAGAATTGGATCTTATCAGTCTGGGTCATACTTGTACGTGAAATATTGTAATTGTTGTTGTTGATGTCTTAAAATACCTTAACTTAAACTTTAAAATATCACAACTGTCTGTAGTAGACATATGATACTTTAAACTTACTTTTAAATAAACATGAATTAGTTCCAATATATACAGTATAACACCATTTAAATACATTTATAGACAGCATTTCTGTTAGAACACTGGATTCCTCAAGTCTGAATATAAAATGTTATGGCACTGTGTTGTCCTCACAGTCTGCATCCATTATGACTAATGCATATGGTTTTTAGTGCCTAAACCTAACCACTGAGTGGAAATGAAAGTAAAAAAAAATGAGCAAAAAAAGAAACAAAGTGCAAAACACAAAGGGACATGATTCAGGGTCTCCTAGCTGTTAACCCTAAAAACTCTGAGGGTATGAGCCTGCACAAAGAGAGCCAACCAGCACAAGCACCTGCCCCACCTCACCCAAATTTAGTTGGCAAAAGGGTCCACAGCAGTAAGGACAAAAAAACAACCCTGGGCTCTATAGATGACAAACATTTGGTAGAAGTGTTTTAAAAATGGATGCACCATGGTTCTGTTATGGGAATCTTCACACACACACACACACACACACACACACATACGCACACACATATACATACACATACACACATACGCATACATAATGATGTAACAACAGTAAGTGGAAAAGAAATCATAAATCCTTGGAAGGTTAGATTTCACGCCAAAAGTCAAAGTTAAAAATTGAAATCATGATCCAATTTGTGTCATAATGTGGCTCAGTAGTGTATATGGTCCCCATGTGCCAATATGCACTCCTAGCAGCATCTGGACATGCTCCTGATGAGATGGGGGGATGGTATCCTGGAGGATCTCATCGCAGATCTGGATCAGGGCATCCTAGATACTCTGTGGCACTATTTGGCAGTGTCAGATGCACCGATACATAACATCCCAGAGGTTCTCAATTGGATTCAGGTCTGGGGAATGTTAGGGCTAGTCAGTGGCATCAGTACCTTCATTATCCAGGAACTGCCTATACACTCTGGCCATATGAGGCTGGGCATTGTCCTGCACCAGGAGGAACCCATGACCCACTGAACCAGCATAAGGTTTGACGATGGGTCTGAGGATTTAATCCAGGTAACTAACAGCAATCAGGGTGGCACTGGCTAGCAAGTGGAACAAGTCTGTGCAACCCTCAAAGGATATGCCTCCATCAATGACCCACTGCCAAATCAGTTATGTTGGATCATGTTGTAGGTAGCATAACATTTGCCATGACATCTCCAGACTCTTTCATGTCTGTCACGTGTTCAGTTTGAATGTGCTTATCATCTGTAGAGATGAGATCAGAGATGCACAAGAACAAGGCCTTGATGGGTGGGGGTTGGGGGATGGGGTCCAAATATAACCTTTTGTGTACAATACATCTTGTTTTCATCCTGTAATGGAGCAATTTCCATCACCATTTACAAGAGTAAAACTCAAGTTTTCCTTTAGCCTCGGAGCGATTTTTAATTGCTTTGAGGCTAAGTCTAGTCTGTGCTATAGTCTAGTCTGTGCCATACTATAGCACAGTTGTGTGTTTGTTTGTTTGTTTGGTTTTTTTTGTGGTTTTTTTTGTTTTTTGTTTTTTTTTGGGGGGGTGTCTTGTTTTTTTTGTTTTGTTTTTGCCCTGTTATGTTCACCATCTCTCAGCATGAACTGCCACAAGTGCATCAGTGTGTGGGAGGGTGTGACCAGGAAAGACGATGTAGGTAAGCCTACATCTTAGGTAAGTGGAGTTGGGAGTGTATTTCTCCAATTGTGAAGTTGGATTTCATTCTGCAGTTAGTTGGTTATTCTCTGTAAGATTCCCCTCTGGGTTGCCTGTGTGATGAGGAGCGACAGGCGCTGGTAATGCAAAAATAATCTACTAATCTACACTGTAATTAAACAGATGGAATGAGGTCTTTACCACTCGCCTCAAATAAGCCTTGAGTTCCCCCAAGTCACAGTGAGAGATGTGTATAAAGAAGCAATGAGAGTCACTAAGGAGGAAAACTGCAGTGAAATCATTAGAAGGCTCATCATGACCTATACTGTGTTCTGTAAATGAATGTGCCAACTTTCTCTTGGAAGGTTAAGAGATATTTACCTACTTAGCAGTAATTACAAAAAACAATAACCCAAGTATTTGGCCTTGTTTCCCTTCCTGGGAAGTGGTTTAAAGCTGATAATCATCCTTTCAGAGTATTAGACTATCTTCTTTTTTCAAAGTGTTTTTAGACCTCCATACACTGCCACTCAGAAACCTACAGAAGCTGGGAAGGTTTCTCTTGGCTCTGAATAACTATCACTATCCCACTTCCACAAGCTAGTTGAATCATGCTAATGAATCATGTTGCAGTGATATTTTGAGTTTTCCTGCTTTTTTTTTTCTTAATAATGCATTACAACTCTGTATTTCAATAAATGAATGTGTTGCTTAGATGTATTCTTATGGCATGTAGGATAGTTTTAGCTTTACTATTTCAGCTGCAACCCTGACAGTGTTAAACAGTCCTGGGAGCAAATAAAGAACACATACAAAGGCATACTGGTGAAGTAGGCTTATTTGCAATTTATCAGTAGGTTAAGAAATAGCCTACAAGGCTTAGTACTCTCTGTTTTAGAATTACGCTGCTATACAAAGGCCTATAGGAGAATCAGATTGCTTTAAAGTAGCTTGCTGCCAGCAGGGGGAAAAAAATAAAGTAATAAAGTTCCCTTTGCTGAGTAGAATGTGTATCATTAAAGATCATAAGGGAGAACCAAAAGAGCTTAGGCAGGAATCACATGGATGTGTTGCTTCAGTGCTTGATGGTGGGCATTCCTGAGGTTTGGGGGAGTATCTTTGCTGGTGAAATCATCCTAGAAATAATAAGCAACCAACCAGTCATTACAAGGCAAGCTAGCCAAGCTTTTTAGCAGTTAGCAATAGCCAACCTAGTTGGCTGTTAGTAACTTTGTTCATATACAACAGGTTGATTACTCACAGCAATAATCAACTCCTCCTATATTTTAATGCCGAACTGCACATTAACTCCTCCTATATTTTGATGCCTTAGAATAATACAGTAGAACTCGGCATTGATAATCTAATATTTGAAGGACGAATGGATGGTGCTTATCCCTGTGAATGTTGAAAAAACAACAAGCATGTTCGTAGTTCTACTCCTGATCGACCATGACACTCTCTCAGGATATTTACATAATATAATATTGGCTAATCATTAGCTATTATTAACCCTGTCTCTCTCCCATAGTGTGCCTTTTTGTCCTGTCTCCCTCTGCCCTCTTCTGTTTCCCTTCACCCCCAACCGGTTGCGGCAGATGGCTGCCCCTCCCTGAGCCTGGTTCTGCCGGAGGTTTCTTCCTGTTAAAAGGGAGTTTTTCCTTCCCACTGTTGCCAAGTGCTTGCTCATAGGGGGTCGTCTGATTGTTGGGGTTTTCTGTCTAATATTGTAGGGTCTTTACCTTAAAATATAAAGCGCCTTGAGGCTATATAAATAAAACTGAATTGAATTGAATTAATGGCTGGAGCATTTTTTTTTAAAAAGTGATTTGATTGGGTGACACCTCTAGTAGAGCTTCAGAAGTTGAATTTCTCTGAACCTTTAGCACAAGCAGTGCAAGCAAAGCAAAGCAACGAATCCATAATTCAGTTTGGCAATGTGTCACATCACCCCTTTCAAAGTGAATGAGATGCCAGGGTGTTGAACCCTAAAACATATCCACGTGAGAACCCTAAAACATATCCATGTGAATCCTACCTTAGACAGTGTCTCACTAACCATGGATCAAGCTCCATGGGATCTTCTAGAAGTGTTGAGGCTATTCTCCAGGAGAATTGATTGGTCAGTAGACAGTTCCTTCATATGTGTTGATCTGTTACCCCAAACAGGAAACAGGAACTGTAGAGCTGCAATGTAAATTACCATGACGACATCTTCTTCTTCTTTCGGCTGCTCCATTTAGGGGTCACCACAGTGGATCATCAGCCCCCATCTAACCCTATCCCTCTGTCACATCAACCCTCTGCATGTCCTCCTTCACTACATCCATGAACCTTCTCTGTGGTCTTCCTCTTTTGGTCCTGGCCGGCAGCTCCATATTCAATATCTTTTGTCCAATATATCCACTATCGCTCCCCTGTACATATCCAAACCATTTCAGCCTTGCCTCTCTAACCTCATCAACCTGAGCTGTCCCTCTGATATATTCAGTTCTAATTCTGTCATTTCTGGTCACTCCCAATGAAAACCTTAGCATCTTAAGCTCTGCCTCCTGTCTTTTTGTTAGTGCCACCGTCTCCAAACCATACATCATAGTAGGTCTCACTAGCATCTTGCAAACCTTCCCGTTCACTCCTGCTTGTCCTTGTCCTTCTGTTACAAATCACCCCTGACACTTGCCTCCATCCACTCCACCATGCCTGCACTGTCTTCCTCACCTCTCTTGTGCAATGCCTGTTGCTTTGGATGGTTAACCCCAGGAATTTAAACTCATCTACCTTCACTACCTCTACTTCTTGCAGCTTCACTGTTACACCTGTCTCCCTCTCATTCACACACAAATTACAATGTCATCCGCAAATGTCAGACCATGGAAACTCCTACCTGACCTCATCTGTCAAAATGAAGCTTATGCGTAAGTTCAATAAGTAAGATCTGTAATCACTCATCTGTCTGCTTCCGGGGTGTTCGGCTGCCAGTCTTTTCTATACATCACTTCCACTTTCCCACGCTGTCAAACTCAATACTGACATCATTGCTCTTGACCAATCATTCTCTTGCCCGCCTTCAGCGAGCCAATCAGCCTCCAACTCGCGTGCTTTAAATCTCAGTGCTGTGCTGTCATTCTGTCTTTCAGACTCTCATTCGTGCGATTGTGTCCATGTCTTTGTCATTTTGCGTGCTATTAGTTGCCTTTTCAATCATTTCGATTTCAGGCAGTGTCTTCTCATTTTTTGTCATGTTCCCCATTCTGTGTAGCAAGTTCTCCTGTGTAGTGCAGTAGTCACAGATCCCACATTACTTCATGTCAGGGCTACAACCTATCCCCTTCTCTGCAAATTCTCACTGCCAGCAGTGTAAATCCAGCACCCAGTCTCAGTGCTGCACCACTGCAAGCGCTTGCTTCAGTCTCTTCGCATCTCTCCAGCCTTTGCCATCCGTCTGCAAGTTCTGAAGAGCGCAATCAGCTTCTCCCCGTACTGGTCTCCCGTTCAGCTGGCATTCCACCCTAGGACTGCTGCTTCAGTCTCCTCATCCTCGCCTGTTTTTCTGGCCCTCCGCAAAATCGCTACCTCTTTGGGCCACCCTTAATTCTCCGGGCTGCCAACGTTTCTTCCAATCTTTGCACAAGAATTCAAGAATAATGCAAGTTCTATACTCGCATCAACTGGCCAGTCATCGCTACTGAGCTCGAATTTTCAGACCACAGGCTTCCCCTTCAATCCGCTTGGGGTGATCGCACAAGGCAGCAGGTATTCTTGTTCATCAAACAGATAATCACCAGCAATTTTAGAAATGAAAATGTTTGCACTTACCCCTCCGCAGCTTCCTCCATTTATGTAGTGCTCACAGCAAGACGCTTTAAAGAAAAAAAAATCTTCTTCTTCCACGCCTGTCAGCGTGCACGCCTTGGCAAATGAACTGGTTCCTCATCCTGATCCTGTGTTCATGTTCTAATAACTGGTCTGTCTCAAGGGTTTCATGTCCTTTAAATAAGTCATTGGCATGTAAATACTTATGGTCTGCAATGAAGGAACCAGTTATGGTGTCTCAGCTCCTGAAGAAAGAGGGTGAGAAAGGTTATCTTATAGGTCCTTTCACGTCTCCTGCTTTCCAGTTATCCTGCATGAGCCCAATTGGCATTGCAGCTTGCAAATACTTACGATAAGAAAAGGTTAATATTTGATTTATCCGCTCCGCATTCAGGTCCAGTTCCTAGCATTCAACAGCATGATTCCCATCGAACCAGTTTTGCTTCATTACGCCTTAGTTGATAATGCCATTCAGCTGATTAAATAAGCTGGCCCCGGTGCATATCTGTCAAAAGCCGACATCACTGACACATTCAAAATTGTCCTCATCCATCTGTCGCAATGGCATCTTTTCGGCTTCATGTGGGATTCCAAATTCTATTTGTAAGACTGACATTCGGATGTAAAAGCAGTCCAGCCATTTTCAACCTAGTTTCCGAAGCTCTCTGCTGGATTCCGTTGAATAAAGTGTAACTCCCAGCTATCCTTCACCACTTGGTTGATTTTCTTCTCGTCGATCCTCCATTCGATGATCCTGGCTCTCTCTCCAAATTAAAATCCTGTTCCGTCTCTTAGGTATCCCCCTTTCTGATGAGAAAACTCTTGGTCCCGCGACTAATCTGGAGTTTTTAGGTAAAACTCTGGACAGCTGAGAAATGAAAGCATCACTCTAGCTGGAAAAACTGCAGCGCATTCACTAAATCATTCAGTCGTTCCTCTCCGTCACTTTAATCTCTAAGCACCAGTTGCCGTCTCTGCTCGGCCACCTGAATTTTGCCACACGCGTCATTCCCCAAGGTCATTCTTTCATCTCTCGCTTACTCAATCTGACTTCCTCTGTGCCAAATTTGCTGGATTCAGTGGAGTTAGATGAGGGCTGTCGCTCAGATTCAAGGTTCTGGTTCTCCCTGCTGGATAACTGGAATGGTGTATCTTTTTTCTATGATCACATTTTATTTTCTTCTGACTCGCTCCAGTTCTACTCAGATGCAGCACCATCTATAGGTTTTGGGGGGTACTATAAGGGCGACTGGTTTGCAGATAGCTGGCCATCTTAGTTTTCAGCCTCGCCTCAATCTTTTGCTCTTTCTGAAATGTAACCAATTGTCATCGCATGCTACATTTGGGGTCAGAATTGGCAGCGCAAACGCATCTCTGTATTATCTGACAGTGAAGCGGCAGTCAGCATCATTAATAAAGATTCTTCTGCTACAATAATGTGTTTCATTAGACGCCTCACTCGGCTTTCTGTATCTCACAATTTCATTCTCACTGCTCGTCACATTCCAGGCCACAAGAATGTTATTCCCGATTCCTCGTCTCGTTTCAACTTTCAGGCCTTCAAGATCCTGTGCCCAGACGCCAATCCAACCCCTTCAGCCATTCCTTCTTTTTTAGCTCTAGTTCTGTCTCAGCTGTCCCCCTTATCCAGTTTACTTCATTCTGCAAGACACTACATTAGAAAGGGTTTAGCGCCTTCTACTTTATATACTTATGATTTTGTTTGGAGAACTTTTGCCTCCTTCTGCCTCTCAGTTAGCATGCCACTTCATCCCATCCTCATTTCTACTGTTTGTGCTTTTGCCATTGTAAAGATGTAAAATCTGAAGCCTCCTTATATTTGTAGTTTAGTTGCTGGAATGCAGTTTGGTGAAGATGTCACAATTCAGGTTTCCTGAGTTTGTTTTCCAATCCTTCTATAAAACTGCTGCTTAAAAGTATAGCAAAGTTACTGATAGTAGACAGCCTATAACCCTAGATGCAAACATCTGTTCGCAAAGGCATATTTAGCTGACTCAGCTCTGACATCATCCTGCCAGTTCAAAAATCCCTCAAGTCTTAGGTTCTGGCGAGTCGACATATAGCTGGTGGTGGCATCAACAACCTTTCCATCTTCACTCTGTCCACAAGTACCTGTTCTCTGGCCTTATCTGTTTCTATCTCTACAGTAGGCTCTTTGCTCTCTCTCTCTCCGTGGCCTCCAATGGGCTTTGAGCTTTTTGCAGGCTCCTTCTCTCTCCTGGCCTACATCGGCCTTCCTGCCTGGTCGCAGGCTCTCTCTCTCTCTATCTCTCTCGCTCTCTCTCCTTCTCTCTCCTGGCCTACGTTGGCCTTCTAGCCTGGTCGCAGACACTCTCCTTTCTCTCTCTCTCTCTCCTGGCCTATGTTGGCTTTCTAACCTGGAGGCAGGCTCTCTCTCCTCTCTCCTAGCCTCCAATGGCCCTCAAGCTCAGTCCCAGGCTCACTCTGTCCCGCTTGCTCTTTCCTCTTGCTATCTGGACCCTTTCCCCTGTTTTCTCTTCCCACCATCGTTAATTTCAGCTAATACGCCTATTTATATTTATGCCTATTTTCTGTGCCTTTGGTAGTGCTGTAGCTAATGTTCTTGTGTTTTATATTCTATAGAGTTGAACTTCCCTGCCACGGTAAGGTTGCTCTTACTCTTTTGGGGGGTCCTACCCTAAATCCTATCAGCGTTGGATTCCATTCATCAGAGTGTAATCGCCAAATAGATTAATTAATTTCTGTATCACAATAAATCATTTTCAATTCTTCCAAGTGATCTCTCCTTATTGAACTGCTGTTGAAACATGCTGGTACAACCTCTTCTGCTACCGTCCAGTGTGATTGACTCGTTCATCACCGCTGTCAGTGGCCCAGCAGTAGAAACACATTATGGTGTGAGTTGAGCTTTTATTTCTCTGTGTGGAAATCAGAAATTTTCCCCATCAGACGCTTTGAATGGAGGCACAAAATGCAACTATCACACATGAAATATGAGGCTGCATCGGTGCTCTAGGTGCACAGAGGACTAAGTGATATACTTGCCATGCTTAAGGGCTATTGAAGAAACTGTTAAGTGTTTAGAAGGATGAAGAGCATCCATTAATTAAAAAAAAGCCTAAACAGCAAGCAGTTCACAAATTAATTTACTGAAGATGAAGGACAACATAACCAAGGATCCTAATATGCTGATGGCAGTCAGTACCTTTAGGCAGAAATATGCTGTTTGTTAACCAATAAAAGCTTTGTGCAGGGAACTGATGCACTGAGCCTGCTGTAATACTGTAGCACGTAATTTGCAGATGTGTGAGCTTTACTCAGCAGGTGGGGAGGAAGAGAGAAGCTGCCTTTCAGTCACTACTGAGAGACTCAACACATAATTATTTTTGGATCCACTGTGCTTCAAATGTATATATTTTGATGTGGTTTGTAGTCAATTGTTGTAAATAGAGGTTTCAATATAACACATATCTTTAAAAATGTATGTATTTTTCATATAAATAATCTTAATCTTTAAAATAATTAGCACTTAAAGCTTTAAAAGAAATGTAGTGAGTTACACCCTCGGCCCTCTTTAGACACACCCCTTCATGCTGCAGGTCTTGCTGCTAAAGAGGGAGGGGGGCAGCTGCTCTCAACCTGCAGGTAAGTTTACAACAATCTTCCAAATCTGAAGACTGATTTCAGACAAAATGCCAACTCCTGACACTCCATTCCCACACAGGAAGGGATTCAATTTTCCCCAACCAATTGCTAGAGACAAATATAAGCTCTTGAATCTAACGGCATCATTCGTAGCCATGCCACCATACTGGGTTTTAAGAGTATAGGAATGGAGGAACAGTTTTTTTTGGTTCACCATTTGTTGTATGGTAGCCATGCCTCAGGGATGGCACCGGCCAGTAAAATATCACTCCGCTCAACAAAGCTTTACAGCATCTTGACAGCGGCTTTCGTCCTGCCCATGGTCGTGATTGGCTAATCATTAGTAGTCCTCAGGCGGTGCACATTGGACAGGTCGTTCTTCAACTGAGTCTGCTCCATCGAGAAGACTTGAAGGTGGCAAACTAAGCAGTTAGTCTGCACAAAGACAGCTTTCATTTTGGCTTGTTTTTATCTAAGCTGTGCTGTCGTAAACATACAGGTGGTGGCTGGAAGCTGCTGAAAGATGCCTTTTCTCCATGTTGAAGCTTGTTAAACAGGTAGACATAAAGAAAACATAGCTTTCGCTTCACTTGAGTTCACTGTCTGCCCCACAGTTCCCCCTCTTTGCTGTCCTCAAATGCCTTGAAGTCGAATTGGGTGAAACTCCAGTTAAAGTAATCTAACTTGCTCTGTTTGGTGGTTAAATTCATATGTGACAGCCATGTATGACCCCCCATAGCCTTACTGAAGGCCTCATGTTATGTCAGCTGTCCAAATCCTCAGCTGACTTCCTCAAAGATGTTTGGGAAAGAAAATGACCCTACACTTCCAACTGCAGATATCCTTCCCTGTTCTGTTCAGAACTCTAAAAATGGTTGACCTTGGCGCATCAAAAACTCGCACAACATGCTGGGTAACACACCCAATGGGTCAGTACAAAAACAAAAATAAGGATCTCTAAATGATGTCTCCAGCGATGATTCCTCTCCTGGTGGAAAATACACATTTAAAAGCCTGCCTTGACATCCTGAAGTCAGCTCTTGCGTTTCCCTCCACATCCATTTACATTTACATCCTGAGGACTGGCACATGGCTGCTCTGGTATGCCTTAATTTAGAAAGAAACTCTACATTAACACGAATATGAGGTGGCACACACACACACACATGAAATCAGAGGAGTGTTAGAATATGACATTTCTTTACTGTATGTAAGGATGATTTGACAGTAACAGTGACCATCTTTTTTAAATCCATTTGTGCAGTTATGTGTGTGCTCGTGTGTGTTTGTTGAAGCCAGAGGGAGTAAACTCTGTGCAGTCATGTATTCTTTGTTAAATCCCACAGAGAGGTGGACGTTGTGTCCCAGGAGGTTTGCTTGGACCGTTATGCTGTTTTCTAACACGGAGTGGCTTCGGGTACTTCTGCAAATGTTCCCAAACATTTTAGAATTAAACAGTCAATGTTAATTAGAGCAAAGGCATTTTGTTTTTTTGGTTATGTGTATTTAGGTTATGTGTTAAGGTAGATGTAGATAGGCACCCTGCATCACCTCCACAGCCTCTCTTGATTTAAAGCTGACACAAAATCAAGATTTAAAAGAAATGTGCAATATAGAAACACCATTTTTCTTTGCTCTCTCTGCTGTTTCACTATCATGACCCAGTAGCGTCAGAATTATTCAAGCATGCACTAATGAAATGTGTTTGTTGCTTAAATTAATCTGTTACCTTTACTCACGCATAATGATAGTGAACAAAATAGATATCAGTTCTTTACACCAGCGGTGCTTAATCAGTGCGATACAACTTTTATCACAACTAACAATATTTAATGAATACATTCTTAACTGATAATGAGTTAATGAACGTTTTTATTCTGCCTCTGTGTATTTTATGTTCTCAAATGCTGCCTCGTATCCAGACGGTCGTTTTGTAAAGAAAGCGGTGCCATCATCATCATCATCATCATCATCACTCCACTGGCTGCTGTAGGAGTGAATCATATTTCAGCGCTTCTGAAATCATTTCCTCAACCCAAAATAGCAAGAGTAATTCAATCAGAACATTATGGGATGTTTAAAATGAAGTGTACTGAATGAAGCCAAGAATGAGACGTTGAAACAGGGTCATTGATAATTAAACAGCCGAATATAAGATTAATTAACACACTGTGTGTGTTTGATTAGAAAAATGATGATGAAGCAAGCTGGGCTCAAACTGAGAGATTGACAGCAGCGGCGGCGGCAGTGGCGCTCAGGCTGTGTGGAGGAGAGATAGACAGAGGGAGGAAGATGAAAGGTGGTGAAAGACGAGTGTGATGAAGTGGAATAAGCTCAGTGTTGGAGGGAACGATGTGTGCACTGCCACTTGTGCGCGTGTTGTGTGTGTGTTTGTGAGCCCCTGTCTCTGGGAGTTCTTAGGGTTTGCCTATTTTCTCAAGCGAGACTCCACTCTTGCTCAGCCTTAACAGCTACCTCTCTCTCTCCCTCTCTTTCACTCTCTCTTCTTTGTCTGCCTCTCTTCCCCTGTTCCTCTCTACTCTTCAATCCTCTCCCACCAGGGCTTGTTGAGCAGTGGGCCGATATGTCGCTCTTCCTCTGCAAATCTAATTGGAGACAGGCTTTCATTGGCATGACATGGAGATGAGTTGCCAAATCCTTTCAGCCCTCCTGCTAGAGGCTCTCTCTGCTCAGCTCTTGTACAGTACTGCACACTGACGCAGAGGCTGCAGCCACAGAGGCAGCCTCAGCTCCGACCATGTATCCAGAGAAGTGTCTGTGACAATCTGAGAAAAATCAAACGCGCCCAGCGCTCACTGTCTTGATGGGTTTAAATCATGCAGCAGCCACTGATGCTGCTCTGGCAGACATAATTCATTCATACGTGTAAGAATGAGAGGGATAGTTGCCAGCACAGTGGGGACTTGTGTTTTATGTACACAGACGAGTGTGCACATTAAAATACCGGGTATCTCTGTCGTCCGCTGGGTCTTGAGTGAGTTCAGTGAGAGTGCGGAGTCCCTGTTTTAACTGTAGGTTATGCTCACATGTTAGGCAGCAGTACAATACCTCAGGGAGCAGGAGGAATGACACACAGAGGTTTGTGTTAGTTATCAGGCTCTCTGGTGTCCTATCTGCCCAAAGGTTGAATAATGCCTCTCTAGTGATTCCACCAGCTCTCCTTTTTTCCCCCCCTAATTTACACAGCTAACTGTTGCAGATTCAGTGCCGCTACACCTAGGCTATTTAGAGATTCCTGTGCTGTAGCTGAAACACCAAAGCAGTGTTTGATGTGTCTCTGGATGAGAAAGAAGCTGTGGCAAGATACAAAAGGGGAAGTGTGATTAGTGTGTGAAATAAGCAAAATGAAAGTAATACATTAAATGGTCATGACTTGCCACAGAAAAAAAGGAAAATCTGAAAGTACAATAGTAGAATATGAGACTCAGTTAAATTGATGACATAAATCGACTAATTTTTTAATGGATGTACTCAAGAGTATAACTTTTGTGGATCGTGCATGCACTCTGCCATTGTAAGAGATACAATGAAGACAAAAAAACAAAAGAAAGACAAAACAAAAATAAAGCAAATTGTGCACCCAGACAGTTCTCTTCCCATTCCTCCACAATTTACCTCAGTGCTTTGCTGATTTTTTGGCACTAAAAGGGGACATGGTTAAAAACACATGCAGACTAAAAACTAAATCAAATCAATGTTTGCTGTGACCACAATTTGCCTTTTTTGGGGATTTAGGCTTTCTTGATGTTTGTTGTCTCTAAATGTCATATAAGGCTGTCTTCAAGAAGATCAGAGCAGATTGGGAGCCATAACATCTGCCACAGGGCTCCTTATTGTTTTTACTGTACTACTGTCCTAATGTATATTAATTTAATAAGCATTATTAATCCCATTCAACATACAGACCAGGGCAATATCTGAAAAGAAAAATCTGGTAACTGTTTATGCTTTTATTCTACAAATGACAACACTTTTTAAACAGTTATATCCCAAAGTGAACAGTAGGTTTAGCAAGGAACGTAAATGTTATACTATCAGTCACAATCACATGTAACCATTTACACCACTCTCTGTGTTGCTGTCTGATAGCAGTCAGTACGATGTCTAAGGCTAACAAATGTAAGCATATTCATGATCATTAACTTACAATCATTAGCCTATGAGGTCATAGGTACCTTCACACATTTACTCTCCACTGTGTGGAAGTGATCCCACACCCTGATTTTACCGACCATCCATCCGTTTTCTTAACCACCCATGAAGGTCATGGGGCCTTTCCCAGCTGTCATGGGGCGAGAGGCAGGGTACACTCTAGATAGGTCGCAAGTCTATTACAGGGCTAACGCACAGAGATGGACAACCATTCACGCCCACATTCACACTAACCTAATGTGCCTGTCTTCCTCTTTGTGGGAGGAGTAGCCAGAAATAACCCATGCAAGACACAGAGAGAACATGCAAACTCCACATGGGGAGTGGATTCGAACCCAGAACCCACAGTGCTGCCCCACCTCCCCACTTTTACTGGATTTCAGGAAATTTATACTCAAGCAGACACAGGCAGTGTTAGTACATGAGGCAAACACAGTCCTCATCTTTAGGGTTCTATTAAAACTTAGCTTGAAACTATAGAAAATGTAACAACTGAGCTTATCAGCCAAAAGGTTTATTTTGGGAGGACATAACAGTGTGAATGGACATTTTTCCTTCTAATAGGTTGTCTTAAATCTAGGATTAACAATCTCTATACTGCCACATAATAACAGTGCTTCTTTATTTCCATGTTTTCTACATCCACTGCTAAGGTTGAGTCTGTCAGCACCATTTTGTGCCAATTATGTACACAAAACCCTTTTATGGGATTCTCATGTTGTAAAAAGTCAGCTTGAAATAATAAAATGTCCGCTAGAAAAAAAAAACCCTTAACTTTCAGCTTTTAAAGATGATAATGTTAGCTTAATTATCTTCCACTAATTATCCATACCCATTAATTCCATTAATTATCATATAATCATCCATCAGTGGTGAAAGTGATGGCCGCAGAGTGGCGATGCAAAAGCTTCTTTTGTCAGCCTCTGTCTGGAATCAAAAAACCCTTGTTTCAAAAATTACAAAGTGATTAATCTGCTATCATTTTTATTGTAAACTGCCTATTTAATGGGTGCAAATGGAGAGTTTGCAACAATAACTCAAGACAATAGGGCTTAGTGAACCGTAGACTATGATGGGGATGCCTTGACTTGCTCATAGGGTCTACGATTCATTTAAAACAGTTGTTTGAAAGTTGGCTTTTATCAGTGTGAGTCTCAGACATAATTTCATCTTACACCATGAAAAATGCAGATCTGACTCCTTTATATAACAGTGAGTGAGACACCTTTATATCTGCCCAACATGCAGACATTTTCAACAAATCAGACAGCTCAAATTACACTTTGTAACTCTTATCACACACACACACACACGCACACACACTAACTTGTGATATATAGAAAAAGAGACACAAAAACAGAGCTTGAAAATTAGGTGACAAGCCACTTTCTCAGGCTGTTGGTCGAGCAGTGTGTGATGCAGAATGACAGGCAGGAAAGCAGGCGGGTAGAGAGGCAGGCTGCTTCGGTAATGACACACACACACACACACACACACAGCCTGCAGGACACTTCACACCGATGTGATATGAACTAATGGAGCTGCAGGACATTATGTAAAATAGACGACAGAGAGGAAAAAGACAGGGCAAGGTCAAAGGATTCAGGAGAAAGAGAGAGGGAGAAAAAATAGACACTAATGCCATGTGAATAAAGGACAGACATGAAATTGGGGGTGATTAGGATAAGAAAGAGAAAGTAGACTGAGATGATGATTAGCTGTAATCTAAGTAGCAGAGAATGAAGTAAGTAGTGCCCTCACAATCCCTCTGAATGGCAGGTTTGGTCTCACAAGTGATTACACCATTCTGAGCCCTCTTTTAGAAAGTAGGAATCAGGAGAAAGCGATACCAAGACAAAGAGGGGCTTTAAGGAGAAGGGGATACTGTGTGAGTAAGTAAGTGAGAGGGAGTGATAAAGCAAGATAGGGAACAGCTAAGTAACTCTGATGTACAAGGGAAGTGGTACACAAAAAGAGTTAAAGAGATGAAATGTTTAAAGGAGACCCGAGTCAGTCCCACCAGAGCACCACTTCAGGTAGTTATCTGTTTTTGGTATCTGACCTCGCAGAGGGTTTTGGTCTTATTTGCCAGCCCCATTTTAGTAGATAAGTGTTTATGTGGTTGTGAGTCCTCAACACAGCCTCCAACTAAATTTTTATATTGGCTGTTATTCCTACTGACTGAAAGGACTTGTGTAAGAGTTTCTAAAATGACATATAGAAGTGTTTCCAACTTAAATATCCAATAAATGTGCATTGAGATGTAGGTGTGGTGCAGTGGTACAAACACACCTGACTGTCTGAGTCTCGGTTAGGTCAGTGGTTCTCAAACTGTGGGGCGGCAAACAAAAGTTTGTTGATGCTGTTGTGCTGATCTATATTTAACCAAAGTTCATCTTGGGTCCTCTTTTACGTTTAATGACTGATAAAAATTGTGAGGTTTGGGACATGAGCTTTTTTTGGTTTCTGAAGTAGGACATGCCAGAAAATGTTTGAGAACCACTGGCTTAGCTTTAGGCATCGAGACTACTTGGCTGGTGTTTGGAAGAGACCATGATTTGAGTTAAAAAACATAAATTCATAATGTTATAGGGATGTTAGAGAGCTCCATATTACCAGTGATCATGGTGCCAACGTCTCTCAATTATTCAAAAGCATTTTAAAATGTCTCTCCTAAAACAACATTGTGATTACTCTGGATATTCCAGAGATGGATCCTGAAAACATCCACTAAACCTCTAGTAGATAATTGTGACCATGCAAAAAAAGGAAGGTCTCATTCTTTTTAATTATTTTCGATTTTTCTGATTTAATTAATAGAGATAATTGTTCAATTATAAATGAAGGTCTAAATACTGTTTTGAAACCTCCTCTTCACAGCCAGGACTAAAACTCAAACACTTTATCTATTTATTAGTTTGCTGGCATAAAGAAGTACATTTTGAGCTAAGAATATCTTAAACATCTTATAAAATATATACAGTATTCATTTTTAATTATGAAATTTAAACATTTTCAATTCGGTTTAATTCAGGCTTATTTATATAAGTCACCTCAAGGCGCTTTATATTGTGGAGTAAAGATCCTACAGTATTCGGGAAAAAACCCCAACAATCAAACGATGAGCAGCACTTTACGATGGTGGGAAGGAAAGACTCCCTTTTAACTTGTACCTCTGGCAGAAGCAGGCTCAGGGAGGGACAGCCATCTGCAGTGACTGGTTGGGGGTTGAGGGGAAAGAGAAAAGAAAAAAGAGAGAATAGGGAGACAGGACAAAACAAACTATGAGAGAGAGAAGACAAACATTTAATGACATGCTGCAGTGGCATATACAGTAAACACTTGGGGAGTGAAAAGAGGTGAGTGGAGACAAAGTGGTCAGTATATCACATGAAGTCCCGCAGGAGTCTGAGCCTATAGGAGCTGGTTCAGGGTCACCTGATCCAGCCCTACCTATAAGATTTATCAAAAAGGAAAGTTTTAAGCCTAATCTTAAAAGTAGAGAGGGTGTCTGTCTCCTGAATCCAAACTGGGAGCTGGTTCCATAGGAGAGGGGCCTGAAAGCTGAAGGCTCTGCCTCCCATTCTACTTTTAGGAACCACGAGTAAGCCTGAGAGTGAAGTGCTAAGTTAGGATAATATGGTACTATGAGGTCTTTAAGATGTGATGGGGTCTGATTATTCAAGACTTTGTATGTGAGGAAAAGGATTTTAAAGAAGAAGAGAAGCTAATATGGGAGAAAGTATTCAAAGGAAGAGGTTAGCAAAGAAAAAGTGGGATAATTAGAGAGATAAAGAAAGTAGACAGGAGTACTGGGAGGCCAGGCAAAGGGAAAGGAAAAGCCTTACAGTGAGTTGTATGTGAGGCTGAACAATAAGGAAGGAGAAAAGGAATTGTACTGATTGGCTAGGCAGAGAGATCGAGCTGGAAAGGATGTGCAGCAGGTCAGAGTGATTAAGGGATAAAGATGGAAATGTACTAACAAGTGAAGAGAGTGTGTTGAGAAGAGTACTTTGAGGAGCTATATAGTGATAATCCTAAAGGCTGGCATTGTAACAACAGGGGGGTTAGTTACATTAGTTAGATCTGTTGTAACAACAGATCTAACTAATGCAAACGGAACTATGGCGGACCTTAAATGCAGTCTTGATTAAAGAGGTTTTAGAAATCATCTACATGCATGGCAATAGCTAGAGAAGAAGCAGATTTTATTACAGCAGCATAAAGTTCAGAGTTCAGCTGTGAGTTTAACAGCCTGTTGTTGAAAATTAAAAACATATCAGCAGGTTATAAATGGAAAACATTGTTGGAAAACCAACACAATGCCATGTCATTTTTGCTGGTTTTCATGAAAGGTTGGATGGTGCATTGCAATGAATTTAGATTACATTAGGTTAGAAGAAATTTCTCTCGGACAAACGAGGGAACACTTCACATAAAATAAACATAAAATTAAATTCACACTCAGGCACACATTTACAGTTCACCTCTTACTATTGAGTAATTTGATTGATAATGGCAGTAAAGACAACTTATTCTTATTTGACAAGAAGGGGAGAGCGTACACAGCCCTGTGGGGCTCCAGTACTTATAAATGAGAACTTCAGCACTCACAATTACATATATAAAGTGTTTAATATCACAAGGCAGCAAGAAAAAACAGACACGTTTCAGCACATGGCTTTCCTAAGTGTTAATGTAGTACACATGTGGGCGCACCCATCCATAAAATACCACCAGGACCTAATCTCCAATAGACACAGGTGGTGGCTCCCATACTTATAACTTGTATGTGTAAAAGACTAGAGTTAACATTCACCTGCTGTTTTCTTTTAATTAAGAAAACCTGGTACCATCTAATTATATACCTTCATATGTATAATGTTATCTAGCAGTGTGTGAGGAAGCATAGTATTAAACACTGAGCTTAGATCCAGAAACAATAATAATAATGCATAAACTGAGGAATTCTCTAAGTGCTTTAATGAGTTATAGTGATCAAAGCATCATCAATGCTTCTCCCAGCATTATATGCAAATTGACAGGGATCTGAAAAATGTTGTACTTCACTCCGTAGTTTCTCTCCCACAATGTGCTTGGATTTCATTACTATTGATCTTAGTGCTACAGGTCTGTAATCATTATTTTCCCATGGACAGGGTTTTTATTTTTTTGGACAGTGTTATGGTCCAATTTAGAAAGGGGCGGTCTGACCTTAGCAGCACAGGCATCTTTTATATTACTATAACCACTGTCCAGTCCATCCTTCCGCACACAGCGTAATGATACATAAACAGATGCTGTCAGCCTTCAGCTGCTCTCTCAGATGTTCTATGTACATGGGCTTGACAGGTAAACTTTCCATGACACAGTCCATGTAGATGTTAGTACTCTCCATCAACGGTTCCTCTATGGACATGTGTGATTCCACAGGAGATCATGACAATGTGTCTGCAGTCCAAAGTAACTTCCCTGCCACATGCTTGATAGTGTAAGTGTAGTGCATCAGTCTCATCCTGAAACACTTGATCCTGTGCGGCAGAAGATCCAGTACTTGGGTTCCAAGTAGCCTGATCAGGGGTGTATGGTCAGTCTCCAGGCAGAAATATTTCCCAATGAGGAAAAGCCCGGAACAGTTCACAGGCCCATGTGAGATCCAGGGCTGCCTCTACCTGTGCATACTGCTGTTCAGTTGGGGTAAGCGACTGTGAAGTGTAAGTTACAGGTTTCCATTCACTTTCCCACCTCTGGAGAAGGACACCTCCAAGGCTATAGGATGAAGCATCAGCTGACACTTCAGTGTCTCTATTTGGGTCATACATGGCCAGCACAGGAGGGGAAGACAGTGCCTTCTTCAGCGTTTCAAATCCTGTTGCCTGATCCACATCCCACATCCAGCAGTTTTTCTTTGACAGGAGGTCACGTAGCAGCTTTTTCTGCTAACTGGGGAATGAATTTTTCCCAGCTGTTTAACCATCCCGAGAAAACTCCTCAACTCACCAACATTTGTAGGCTCCATCATCTTCCTGATCGCCTCTGTCTTCCTTGGGTCAGGGCAACTGTGATTATGTGACCCAAGAAGACTTCCTTTTTCTAGGAGAGTTCACACTTATCCACTGAATAATTTTGCTCCAGTAAGTGTGCCAAGAGTCTGCTCCACTGTGGGTAGAATGTATTAGTCACAGCACATGTACTCATTTAAAGCAGTCAAGTCCACGCATAGACACACCTTTTTGCTAGCTTTCTTGCCAGCACACCAGTCTTGCCACCACACGGCTAATGACACTCAAGTTTTTCATATGCTTCTTCAGCTTTTCGCACAAGCTTTCAGGGGAAATGGCACTGCTCCACGTTTCCGCTTAATGCCGTATGGTTGCTGAATTTCACCAAGGCCACTGCATAGCTTGGGGTACTGTTGAGTATTTTATGAGTATACCTACATTGACTTTTGACCCATTGCAGTTTGAAACACTATGTGTGAAAAGTATCATCATTATTTACTTAATAATTTATTAAGTAAATAATGATGATTATTTACGCAAGAGTGACCAATAAATGAAGGTTTTAGTATCCACCTCAGATGAATATTATGTGTGTGTATCATGTGCACTGTTATCATGTTCAAAAGGTTTTCTTGAACACGATGGATGACAGATAGCACTCAGGCCAGCTGTGAAACTGAAGCATGAGGGATAGAAATCTAACTGGGTGGCTGAGATCTGAGTGGTAGGTAGCACTCAGGCCAGCTGCAAAGCTGAGTTAAACATGAGTTACAAATAACTAATTGGTGTCTTCAGGTCAGAGTGACCTGCTGAGGGTACTAAACAAAGAGAAAACTGGAAAATACCTGATTTTCTTGAATACCTACCAGGGTAGACCAAGAAGTGGAAATTTATAGAATGGGTGGCCTTAGTAGACCACTCTCAATAAATAGAGAGCCCCCAAAAGCCCGGGGCAGCTTTTCCATATTCGATTGTGTTCGAGTCTTCGTGCTTACTGAAAAATCTCCCAGGAGAGCACTTTGGTGCTTTTTGAGTTTGTCTTTTTCAATAAACCATCCTGCAATTGAAGTTGCATCACAAGTGGTCATTTTTGAAACTTTTTGACTACAGATAGACATAATTTGAAAGTATGGTTCAGAGAATAAATCAGGCCTTCAAGCCCAATTTTTTGACACAACAGTATCCTGACTTTAGTGTTACTATGTCTATGCTGTCACTATGGATGAATAAGCCAAGGGCTGTGACAGCTGATAGCCCAAGCAGGGGCATGCTCGGGTTTTTGACAGCATAGACTTTCTCCGTGGCCTGCTTTTCTTCTCTCCTCAGTCACAACTTGACAAACCCTAACACTTTCGGTGGAATTTGTCTTGGACCAAACAAAGGTTTCTCTGCTTCCTGAAGAATGGACTGGTTTGTGTCAGGAGTTATAGTCCCTGTCAATGCGAGAACCCTTGTACCTGAACTAATGGATCTGTAAAATCTGCCTGAAGCTAGGTCTCCGTATAGATCATGAGGCATGACTCACGGTATTCATTACAGACCCTCGTGTTCAGGCACAGCTCCTCCACCATGTTCCTTAGAGAGCGAGCATTGCTGAATAATATTGATGGCAGTGGTGGCTTGTTGCACCTATGGCAGAGTCGATGATAAATCCCCCCTCTCCTGCCACAGACACCTATCCTCCCTCCGACTCACCAACTCATCTGGAGCATAGTCTAACAGTCCCTGGAACACCTCACTTAGGAGGTGCCCTAATCAGATACCAGATCTACTCTGAGTCCCTCTCAAATGACTGAACTCCTCACCCTATCACTAAAGACCCATCATACTCACCACATTGGTCGTGTTGCAGTGATGTTGCCACAGCTTATTGCCAGCAATATGGACCAAGCCCTCACTGTGGTTGTACAGAGACCAAAATATAAATGGTACAGACAGTATTTGAGAAATAAATCACTGACTTTGAAGCATGCAAAAAAAAACAAAGAAACTGGGGCCAGTCTGTCTACAAAATAACTCAGTCTGGACATATGATGAGTGGCCCCATTGCTGAGTCTGGAAATATGAAAACAGTGAACAATTAGCTTTTGGTTAACTGACTCAATAGCGTCATTGAGGAAAGCACATTGCATATCCAGCAATCAATGAACTGTGGCAGATGTGTGGAGAGACGAAGATTTACTAAGTGTAGTTAAAATTAGCTGTAGATAATTCCTGACTATGTCTTTTTCTTTGTTTGTTCTGGTGTTCTGGTAGAAGCCAGACGCAGAGACATGTCTTTTCTATAATGAGCAAACAACTACACACATGCACATATGCACACACACTCACACACTTCACACCCTTGTCCCATATTCATTTTAAGTACTCGAACCTGTATCCTCATTTCAGTTAATCCTGTCCTGACATCAGGTAAAATGAAGCAAAAAGACATAAAAAGGAAAGAATATAAAAATGTGAACTTTGCTTGTTTTATTTTTTTCAAAATAAAATTGTCGGTAAATCACATCAGATCACTTTTAATTACTGACACCCAGTGGCGATTCTACAGTCTGTTGGGACCCTAGAACAAACACACAGAGGGCCTCTCCAACCACCGTTTAAACAGGTTTTAAATAATCTGACACCAACAGACCAAGTTGAATGTTTGTGAAGTGTTAATACTGTAAATGCTAACTTCTACACTCTTTCAGCATTCTAGCTATGCTAACAAGTCGACTGCCAGTGTCCCTACTCTCGTCCCAGCCCTCAAAGACCACCCAGTGACTGGGGCCCCAAGCAATTGCCTTCCTTGCCTGATGGGAGTCAGCATATATATTTTATATATATATATATATACAGCTCCGGAAAAAATTTAAGAGACCACTGCAAAATTATCAGTTTCTTTGATTTTGCTATTTATAGGTATATGTTTGAGTAAAATTAACATTTTTGTTTTATTCTATAAACTACTGACAACATAACTCCCAAATTCCAAATACAAATATTTTCATTTAGAGCATTTATTTGCAGAAAATGAAAAATGGTCAAAATACCAAAAAGTTCCAGTGTTTTCAGACCTCAAATAATGCAAACAAACCAAGTTCATATTAATTTTTAAACCACACATTACAAATGTTTTAACTTAGGAAGTGTTCAGAAATCAATATTTGGTGGAATAACCCTGATTTGCAATCACACC
>VUQI01061810.1:0-21224 GCA_015106735.1 Paratilapia polleni
GACGTGTGGCCTCGGGTCCTCAGTACTCTTGGGCGGCTGCGGACGGCCCTGGTCTCCTGGGCCTGTCTCTGTCTGCCTCTGGCTCCTGGGGGGCGTGGGTGCAGCTTATCACCCTCATTATTAAGTGCATTTTGTGACAAACGCACACACACACACACATCAAGATTGAATGTTTGTTTGTGTATCATGTTTGTGTTTTGTTGTTTGTTTGTTTGTTTTTCTCTCTTTCAGCTGCTGTTTTCTTTCTGACTGTTTTGTTACAGATGCTGCGGTTGGTGACCCGATGTGCTCATCCTCTTGTTTTTCTTTATTGCTTCCCCTTCTCTTTTCTTATGTAATTTATTATGTAATTTGGACAATGAACAATAAAACAAAAAGAAATGGACCAAGAGGAACCTATAGAGAGTTTATAGAGCTCCTCCTGGCAAAGCAAATGTGTTTGACACAACAGGGCATTCAGTTCATCAGTCTGGATGCTAAAGCTGCCAGACAGGACAGGTTAAAAAAAAAAAAAAAAGGAGCCTGTTGAGGTGGTTCAGGCATCTGATTAGAATGCCTCCTGGGTAGACCCAGAACCCACTGGAGAGATTGTACATCTCATCTGGCCAGGGGATCCCCCAGGAGGGACTGGAAAGTAGTGTTGCTGGGGTGATGACATCTGGAATACCCTGCTTGGTCTGCTGCCTTCAGCTAAGTGGAAGATGGATGGATGGATGAAGGACTTCAGGCCCCAGACAAAAGTGAAGCTCTACAGATCAGAATTTGAGATGGTGAGAGTAGACAAATACGCAGATTTTAAATTCAACAAAAAAATGGATTTGACACAGAGCAGAAGGCAGGGTATGCACTCCAGAGCAGAAGTACTGCTGTTGGCAGCTGCAGTCCAACATGGCACAGTTAAGCATGAGAGACTCCAGGACTGCCACAACAGCACCCTGTGTTCTACCTGCCAGGGAAACATGAGACAAGTAGGGCTGAGGCTACGTGGTTAGCGGGGACCAACTTTAAAAATAAGAGCAAAGTGTGGGCGTTAACTGCAGCAGCCTGTGCTTGAGTCCACCCCAGGCCATTTGCTGTGTCATTCACCCACTCCCTCTCTATTTCTCTTTCCCCCACCCTCATATCTGCTCTACACTGTCCTCTTAAATAAGGGACTTAAAAAGCCAAAAATAAATCTTAGAAAATAAAATAAGAGCAAGCCGATTGCTCACTTACTAACCGATTGTGGACTGTTTCCAAAAGTAAAGTCTTTTTGTTCAGGAACAGTGTATTAAGTTTCCTGCACAATATTCTAGTGTAGTGCTACAAACCATGTGTGTATTACCGCAGCATTTCATATTTAAGTGACAGGTGTATACAGTGTGCATAGTCTTTATTGTGTGCTCTCGGTCTCTTTTCTTCTTCTTCTCTGAGCCACTGGAAAAAGTTAATGTGCCCTGTGGAGGATCAATAAAGTCTGATCTCAAACCGCATGCAGTAGTGTCAACCAGTAGGGCTGGCTGACTGTGCATTTGCATGCAGAAACACACTCAAAGAGTTACTGAGCTTATCAGCTAAGAGGAGTACTCTTAAAGGGGCAGCGTCGCCTCAGCTCTGCACAGCTGGTCTCTGTTGATTTGAATCCAAGAAAGAGAAAGCAAAATAGGAAAAAAAATGTTGGCTCACACTGCTAAATGTTTGTAATTGAGAGGGAGATGTGAGTACACAGGAGATGAGATTAACAACCAATACTGAAATATTTATCTGAATATTTATCTGTATCTACACAGACACCTTTATGAGTTTGAATGGCACAGTTGTGATTTTAAAACTTTGATATTTATGCGAGGGAGGTTTACACATTTTATCTTTGTTCATTTTCAAGGCTAACAGCAGAAAGATGATCTGCAGAAAGGGTGAAGAAACTCTTTGGGCGGCAGGAATTCACACATATGTCAGGTTTGTTGAACGTGAAATAGTTTTTCCTTCTACCAGTGATGTGAGAATATGTGAAAACTGTCTGAAAACCTACTCGCCTTGGAGTTGTTTCTGACAAATAACTGCAAACTTAAGAACAACTCTTTTATTTCTCTGTGTATTTTTAATCCTATTTCGTGTTTCCTGTTTCTTCACCGCAACTTCTTCGGCCCCTTAATTCTTGTGTGGCTCTCCCCGTGTGATTTTACTGAGTCCTTGATACGCTAAACCATATGGGGCAGAACAAGCAAAGCTTTGTGAAAGTCCTGGACAAGGAGGCAGTTGCCCTGTGTCCACACACACATGAGCACACCAATAAAAACCAATAAACACAGCACACAGACAGAGATGCTTTTCTCTTTATGTTGAAGGAAAGCGAGGATCCTGGCATCATATCAGTCATGCTGGCTGCACGGCTGCCGTGAAAGGCAGCAGGTAGGTGACAGACAGAAACAGTGAATCATTTCTGATGAGGTGGAAAGAGAGAGTTATGAGAGAAGCTGCAAAAAGGAGTCAATTTACAGACAGTGCACTGGGAAGTTAGAGACAGAAAAGGAGGAGTGAATGGGAGATAATAAAGCATAAAGTTCTTAAGAAGAGAAGGGGGTGGAACAGAAAAAAGGGGGGAGGTGACAATAAGTCTATCTTGAGCAGCTGGAGGGCAGTGCCAGCCCACACCCAAAGCCATCCTCATCCTCAAAGCTAAGGAGGGGTCTGATCTGCCCTCTGAGCACAGCTAGTTAGCTGCAGACAAGAGCAGGGGGCGCTGTCACCAATCAGGTGGCACTAGTGGCGGCTTCCTTCCCCTTTGTGTTCTGCTTAACCCCTCCCACCCGGTGAGCTTTAAAACTAGGGGAAGTCTGGCTGTTGATTTTAGAGACTTCCATCCTTCCTCAGGGAATCGGCCTCATCAACTTTGAACATCAACTCTGACTCACCTCTTTCTTCACTGCAGATCAATTATTGTTCAAAAGAAATCTCTTTTGAAATAGACTTTCTGGCTTTTTTTTTTTTTAACCCTAAAGTCAACAAAGATTGAAGACAACTTTTTAAAGTTTCCCCGAGTCTTCTGGTAGTCTCTCACTCCCCCAGCACTGTGGATGAGTGTTCAATGAATCTTTCTCATCCCGGACTGAGTTTATCACCTGGGCTGCTCTCGCTCCTGTGAGAAATACCTCTGTTCCTTCTTCATCACTAAGAACTGACTCTTACTGTGCACCTTAGGTATGTATTCAGTCACTGAATATGTCCACATGTCTATTTTTTTTTATTTGTTGTCATGTTGTGTCTGATATGTAGACTTTTTTGACATTGCCCAAATTTCAGAAGTTATTGTGTCCGTGTCCATGTGCAAATTGTATGTAAAGTTATTCAAACTCAGTCAAGTTGGGACACGCTAAGCAGAGTACCCAGAAATAGCACCGAGGACCACTGCTGCGGAGCCAAATTGGTCTATCTTTGTTTCCTGTATTAATAAGCGGTAATTTTCCAGTGTACATCATCAGGGAATAGAGAAGTGTCAGAAACTGAAACTGTCGGGCTGAAGTGTAGTGTCAGATGATTTTGAACTCACTTGTAATACTGGTATGCTGTTTTAAAGAAGAAATGCGTTGTGGGAAAAACATTGTTTTTATCTTTCTTTTTGTGGTCAAGATCTGCTCTGTAATAACGATGTGTGTGAGCTGCTTATTAATGTGTTTCCCGGCAGTCCTCACCACGTGCAATTTTACTTTTTGGTCTGACCTCCTTCCCTGCTCGCTTGTATCTCCTCCTCTCTGCCTTTAATTATCCAGATTGTTACAGCTTCTCTTAATCAAAGTCATCCTCCCTGAGGATTGACTCTACGAGCCTCACCCCAGCTCCGCGCTGTGAGATTACTTTGCAGCCCCCTCTAAGTGCTTTAAACGATTGGTCTTTAACTTTAATAATGATAACTCTAATCTTAATTCATAATATCTTTAATATAATAAAATCTATATATAATATCTTTCACCCCGCGCGCCTCCTTTTCCTCCGATAACGTCCGTGAGCGCGCTTTGTCTCAGCATCACAAAGTCGCACAGGCTGCAAACCCCAGAGCAGGCAGAAGAGTCAGTCTGACGGAAAAGTACTGAGTGGCAGACAAACTAGATATTTGTATTGGTGTGGGGGTGGAGGAAGGCGAGAGGAGGGGAGAGCGGGTTATGCGTAAAACGCCGCTGTTCCGGTGCCAGGACGGGCTTCTGCACCTGTATGAAAGAGAATGCCAGATGGTCAGTTTTAGACCCAAAAAAAGCACTAAAGAGGCAACAAGTCCTATGTCTGCTTTCTGTCAACTGAACCCATTGCAAAGTTACATTTAGCCCATGGCAAAGCTTCCCTGTGTCATGAGGCGATGTCAGACCTGCAGTAAATCAACTGTCAGTGTTAAATGTATTCGGACTTTTTTTGTGCTGTGTGACAACTACATTTGCAAGACTTGTAGTCAGAGTTCGGTGCATCTGAAGATATTTCAAAGGCAAATAGGTTGGTAGGTGTAGATTTTAATTTAGTTTGTCCTAAATATCAGTAAGATCCCAAAATCAGCTTAAGCAGTTCATTATTATTGCACTTTAAAAAAAATAAATAATATTATTATTGTTGCACTGTTTAGTAAGAGAGTGGTGGCTGGTGTGGATCAAGTCCCAGTGTAAACAAATTTGGACACACATAAAAGGCCTAATAAGGGTATCAAATGCCAGTTCAACAAAAATTTCTACTTTTTAAACCATAGCAGTTTTTTCAGGTGTGGTTGCTTGGAAAACTGTAACGAGTTAAAAAAAGCTAACATGGAGGTTTCTTCTTTGATTTGTTTCTCCAGTAAACCAAAAATCTCAATGAATTTATTACAAAATAGTTAAAGTGACTGCAGCCTTTTTAAATCTAAAAACTGCAGAGATATAAAATGGCTGTTCAGTAGCTCTGTAGCTCTTCTGTGGAGATGCACATTTGGCACCTTTTCTTTCTGCATTTCTCTAAGAAGCTCGCATGAATGAGAGTCGAAAACCTAGGGGAATTTTTGGTGACTTCTCAAGAGATTTTTTTTTCTACTTTTGGTCTGCACCACAAAGAGGAAAAAACCCACTGTAAAGCAAACCTCTCTTTGAACCTGATGCATACCAACTCTGAATATAACTCTAAAAATGATTGTGCCTTATATGTAAATCAAATATAGATGAATACAATATATTTACAGCTATAGGCCCTAAACCTTGTGTCCGTGCTGTATTCACACTTAGACATTGTAGGAAGAGTAATGGAAAGTTACCAGTGCTGAGTCGGCAGGTTGGTGACGCAACATTTATAGGAAAAGGGCTTGATGCTGATATAAACTGATAGAGCCATTCTTGGTGTGAAAGGGGTTATTAGAGTTGTTTTCTCGATAAGGCATGAAAATGATAGGCTTCTCCATAATCCTCACCTTGTATGTCTGTTCAAGCCCATGATAAACAAGCACTTAGCCAACTGATAATGGTGACAGGGAGCCCAATTCGGAGTCTGGAGAATACAGTTTATGTATGTATGTATGTTCTCCTTTTATTGCTCACTCAGTGTACCTCCAGAAGGTGGGAACAATGTTTTTTGACATTAAATGGCAATTTTTTTTAAAATCATACATATAATTTAGTATAGTGCTATGTTTAGTTAATTACATGTTAATATCATTCGGAACTTCTTGGCTTACGTGTCAAAAAGTGAAGGCCAGTTTTATCCCTGGTGTGGCCTTTAGCTCTAAATATAGCAAGCATCTGATTATACTAGTTGATTATAGGTTTTGTTGGCTAGAGTAAAATTTGACTTTTAACTGTTTCTGAAATTTACTCTCACAAGACATCTTTTCTGACATGCACAGTTTTAACATTAAATGTAGCTTTTGTACTGAGAAAGGTCACACACAACTTCACAAATGTCAAACATAAACCTTCTCAGCAGACCATTTGCTTAGCAAAACATTGCACCAGTATTCTTAATCTTGGGCATCTAGCGCTTTTGTACTGCAGGAACTTTTTCATAATTCTAGTAACAGTTGGAGGTGGTATCCCCTTTTTTCGTGTATCTGCCCCAGAGGATCTGAGGACCACTGTGGTTCCTGGAACTCAAGTTTTAGGGTCTTTTTTTTTTCTTAGCTTCTACAGAGCAGGTACTCTCCAAGCATAAGAGGAAGTTTGAGTGGCATAGGTTTACAGGGATTGGTTGAGCACTGAATGCAGCACAGGCAAGTGCTTAAAAAGTAAACACTGGTAAAATATTAGGCAGCTATTAACAATAGTCTTAATAAATGCAACAGAACACAGAGGCAGTGAATTCCAGGCTTTATTGAGCCTGAATATGTGTGCAAGGAAATGCTATGCGATTTTGACTCGTTAGAGCGAGTCTTTGCTAGCAGTTCCTCTGCTTCTACCACAAAGTGAAACATCTCCATCCACTACCCAGCTATTACATCACTTAGAGTTCTTATTTATGGTGCAAATAGGAAAGAAAGGCTTGGAAGGTGTCTACTTTCTGTTCGACATCCACTGCAGTTAAAACCTAGTGGAAGTTTAAGTGCCAGTTTAAATTAGGCCAGCCAATGACTTGCAGACCAACAATGTCTACTTGGTCCATGTATAGATATGGACCCTAAATATGAGCACAATCTACCTGTTGGGGGGGATTGGATGGTGTTCAGCAGACATTATTAGGCCTTTAGTTATGTATTATTACAGCAAAAGCAAATAATCCTTACATGACTCTGTACACTGGTGCCTAAAGGCAGCCTGTGGAGATCTTTAAAAAGAAAGCCAATCAGGTTTTTATTGCCTCTTACTTAACAAGGCGAGTTTCATTGCCTGGTTGGAAGTTGCCTGCAGCACACATAACTTGGCATCCTTTCAGTCAGGCATTTTCTTGATCTGATCCAGGATCTAAATATGGGTGAAATTCAACTTGTATTGAACCTTTCAGACCTTCAATAATCAAAAAAATATGGAACCTTTAGGGTCTGAAAGGGTCAATGGTTTGACCGATCAAGTTTAAACATGTGAAATAATGAATTTTTCCTTTTGTGTTTGGACCAGAGTGGCTGGTAATATGAGAATTGCCCGTCTCACTAAGGAAAGGCAGATGACCCACGTCACTGGCCAAGTCCGTAGGGGTGTGATATTCAGAGGGCATAGAAAGAGTGTGTAGTGTGCAAGGCAGACATACTGGGACTTTATTCAACTCTAAAGTAGGTCAATAAACATGTATATCCCGAAAGAGGGACTCCAGGCCTCGCGCTAGTCTGTGAAATGTCTTGCATACAGTTACTGAGAGAAGAAGAGGGGGGGTGAAAAAATTGTCTGGTGAAAATTGCAGGAGGCTTTTTAAGGAAAAAGGTTTTATACAAACTGAATGTAACTAGTATAAATCTTCCCAAATCCCATATCACCCAATATAAAAATGTCAAACAGTTGCGCAAAGTCCCATGAAAAAGATTCTTCCAGGTCCAAAGAAAGAGTTCCAAACAAATGCTAGAAAGTACATTCGATTTGAGGTGCCACTTGGTATCTAAAACAAACTGCATTGACAGGTGTGTAGCAGATGTTTTAAGACTATTGCTTGGTGGACGTTAATCACGCAGCCATTGGTGGTGTCCATGTTTGTAACGTATAGGGCTACACCTTTTTCATACTATGTATGACCCTTTAAAAAACCCATTAATGCCTATCAGAATAACTCAGAATGTATATTTTGTTCCTCACACTTAACATTTTCATCCAAAGTGCCTCATGACTGTAGCTATTAAATTGTTTGAAGAATTGTATTTCTGGCCTGGTATTCTTCACACAGTGCAGAGCCGCTGGCTCTTAATGTTTTACAGTTCTTTTTGCAGCCCTGGGTTCTCTTTGAACCTGTATGGCTTTGGATAGAAATCATCAGTGCTTTAATCTAAAAAAGATGCAGTTTGAGCTCCGCTGTGTCTGCCATGGGCTGTGACGGTGTGTATAAACACACACACACTCGAAGCACACAGCAAAACACAAGGGCCATGTGAGTGAGCTTTTGAGGCTTTAGTTGACTTTGGCAGCGAGCCAATAGCCTGCATACTCCCATCTCCATCTCCCTTCCCCTCACCCGTTCCTCCCATGCCTCCACGTAAACACTCACATAATTGCCTCCTAACCGTATTTTATTTCAGCCTTTTCTCTCACAAACATTTCCTTTTCCCTTTACTTATCCTCCCATGTGTATATACATGCATTCTTTCTTCAAGTTTTATTTTTTGAGCCAAAGCTTTCTGTATGAAAAATGTGGATATCACCGCCCGTGTTGGCCACCATTCATGTCTGGGTTTTTTGTTTGTTTGTTTGTTTGTTTACAGTGAAAATGGTTGTGCTTACAATAAAGGAGTTTGTCTATAATAAGAAACTGCCATACTGTGATATGTTAAATAATAAAGTTTTAGTTCTTCACTTTTTTCTAAGTGCAAAGCAGGAGTGAAAGTGGGATATTTTTTTCCTCACTTGTTTTAAAGAAGCCATCAATCGAATGCACGTTCACAGTAACCGCACACACACAGACACACACATGTACGTACTAATGTGGCTCTCAGATGTGTTCACTTCCCAATGTTTGGGGTTGAAATTCAGGCTACCCAACCACTGAAGACGGGGGACAACATCTGTCCACCATCTTCATCAGTGCTGCTGAGTGTTATGGTGAGACCCATTTCACCTCTTTGACTCTTCACCCCTTCATCCCCCATGCCCCTTGCCTCTTTCCCCCCTCTTCTGCCCCGTCTGCTAAGCAAGCAGAGCCAGGTTCTCAGAGATGCAGCTGCTCCTTTCTTTTCACTGTAACCTTTTATTTTGCTTTCTTTTAAGAAGGCATATAGTTTCTTTTCCACTTCTCTCATTTTTCAATGATGTAAACACATCCTTCTGTTTTCTTTTTGTCATTTGTGCTTAATATCTCCCTGCACATTATGAATGCACGTTTTTGTCAGAATCTTCTTAGGTGACATTTGAATTTATGCAAACTTGGCTCCACCCCCATCCCCTTTGCCCTGCAGTCCTACAAATATTTATCTACTCAAAACTGAGAGAATGAGATGTGATTTATTGTTTTATTTGCATTTTGCTCTTAAACAACTGCAAGCAACATCTGCATGTTTCTTTTTGCCGCTGTTAGAAACTCAGATTTTCACCATTCTCTAATGTCTCTCAACAGGACACAAACGTAGTTCAAGATGGCTCTCAATGTGCCGGGTCTGGTAGTGATGGCGCTGTTCTACCTGCTCATCTTGGGCACGGGCATCTGGGCGTCCATGCGCTCCAAAAAGGAGGAGAAAAAATGCACAGGAGATGGCATGGAGATAACGCTACTAGCAGGACGCAATATCAACTTGCTAGTTGGCATCTTCACACTGACTGGTAAGGCAGTTGGTTAGTGTTAACACACATTTTGAGTCTTTCTGGTGTATTGATATTACATATTGCACTACATTTTGGTGTTTGAAAGTGGTATATGAATAAGGGCAGAAGCTAGTGAGTCTTTTTTTTCTGATTTTGTGTTCTTTCTTTGCAGCTACATGGGTTGGTGGGGGCTTCATCCTTGGTATAGCTGAGGCAACTTACAACCCAACACTAGGTGCAGTTTGGGCACTCATGCCTGTGCCTTATGTCCTGACCTTCTTCTTAGGTGAGTAGAACCAAACATACCCATGCAGGAGGTGTGGTGTTAGCAGAGCAGCAACAGGACGTGCATGGTGCAAGTAAAAAGCACTCAAAGCACGCTCTGGGTTGATTAGAATAGAAGCGTATCTGTTCAGTCAGGCATGTGTTTTTTATATGATTTTAGTCTAGGCTACATTTAATTGGATGCAACTGTGCGGGTCAGCTTTCAAAAGGGGCAAAGTTGGAAACTTAACCATTTTGTTTTATATCACTGGTGACTGAAAAATGTAGAGATTTTGGTATTAGCTTCGCAACTATAGAATTTATCAGCACGACAGGCACATACGTACATAGAATTGGTATTTTCACCATAACAATCTTAGAAACTGAAGTAACCCAAGCTTCACCACAGTTTATAAAGTACAATCATAAAATGAACTTGTGTCTCTAGCAGAAATGTTATTCACCACCACTAGTGCAGCTCCCTTTCGGCCAAGCCCCGCCCCCATTTGACTCCAAACCAATAAAAGTGTCGGTCGTGTTAAAAATAGTACCGTGATAAATCGGTTTAGGATTGTAACGCGAGGCAACAGGTGCAAATGGATGAGTTCACCCCGAGGCTTTGGTTGCCTTCTCGTGAATTCACCAGTTGGACAAACTCAGCGGGTCATCTGTAAACATTTGCAACAGGTGAAATCATTGGGACTCAGGCCCCTCTGTCACAATAGCTTTTACTTACTCCACTTCCCATTGTGGAAATTCAAGTCTCTGATCAGGAAATATAAAATTCCCCATTCTGCTATTGCCCATTGTTGACCTTGTGGCCCGGTGGGTTCAGCGGACGGTGTTTGTGTTATCTGGAGGGAACACAGCACAGTTTTTTTTTCTATTGTTCACAAGCATTCATTCTTTCACTCTGCCACTAACCCTCTTCCTTTCCTCCCTTTTAAATGATAGAAATACGGAAACGATGTGGCCAAGTCTTACACGACAACATTTCCAGAGAGGGAATCAGATGTTGTGCTAATCCCTTTCCTCCTCCTGCAGGTGGCTTTTTCTTTGCCAAGCCAATGAGAGAGAACAAGTACGTGACAATGATGGACCCTTTCCAAAAGAAGTATGGGAATGTCCTTGCAAGTGCGCTGATCTTTCCCGCACTGGTGGCCGATGTGCTGTGGGTAGCACGCACACTTGTCAGCCTGGGTAAGTTACTTCACACTGTAAAAGGGTCTGGCACTGAAATGTGGGCACACATACTTATGCATTCAACGGGGTACATGATGTGCACAAACGCGTGAGTGTTTAAAAAATCAGGCGGACACTTTTTTGGGGGGTTTTTTTGCTACTTTTTTGGCAACAACTTGGTCATGTCAGTGCTGTAAATTATTATCTTATTAAGCTGTCACTTAGTCTTCACATTTGTCACCAGGTGTTTATTTGGTCCATATTTAGCTTTTGTTCAGCACATTAACATTTATAACATAGATATATCTGAAGTTAAATTGTGTGTATATCTAAAAATGGCTGTAAATGGATAAAAGGAAAGGGACTAACCCTTTCTTTTAAACTGAAATTGTTAGCTTAACAACCTTAATTGGCATGTAACTTCTTCACCAGGTGTGTACGCAGCCAAAGGATCTTCATTATTGCCTTTACAACAAAAATACAAGAGCAAAAGTTTAATGAATGGAATAAACATAATTATAAGGTGCAATAATTTGTCTGTCTAGCTAACTAGTATGCTACATATATTACTAAGCAGCCATTACTTCTAATTTCATTAGCTAACAACAGATTAGCTTCCAAAAAATGTTAAACTGGCGGTCAAAGTTTAGGGTGATGTTATTAGCTATGTCCCAATCTTTATTAGATTTGGAGAAGTTAAAGTTAATAGGCAACACATTAGCATCTGTTAGCTTGCATCCTTAAAAACCTTTTCGTTGTAACACTGCAAGTGAGAACATCAAACAAGTATACAAGCTTGGGACTGTTAGAATGGTTATGCCTTTATTACAAGGACCAACTATTTATAGCCTACAATATGTGAACAGAACATTTCTTTATGTAATTTATGTTACTTTAGCATCAGTCCTTTAGCACGAAATCATGTATGTAGCTCTGAGCTTTGCTCTAGTTGTAATCTAGTTGGGTGTACGTCTCAGTTTAAAGTCAGCCTGACTTGTTTAGCTCGAATAATTAGCTGCAACAGGCATCTGCTAGCAACATGGGCAATAATCCTGATTGCCGTCTGTAAATGAGGGCTATGTTATTATCTGCCAGTAACTAATAGTCTCAAAAATGATCAGTTCTTTGAGAGTCTTAATTTGAAAAGAGTTTAAACTACAATACAGCTAATAGTCAGTGGAAATTAATTTAAAAAAAAAATAGTGCTGAGCAACCCAAGGAAACTCTGCCCCTGCTACCCTGCGAGCTTGTCCTTGCAGCTCTGCTAAAATAAAATAGAAACACAAATGTTGACCAGTATTATAAACACAATGAGAATGAGTCACTAAAAATAACTGCAGCTCTGGATTATCCTCGTTATGCAGTGTTCAGAGGACTTATTTGAAGATTAACGTGGATCTTTGTAGTGTCACTAATCTTGTTTAGGTAATGATTCTATTTCTGTCACTTGTACAATTTTAAAAACTCACCATACCTGTTGTTTGGGTGATCTTTCAAAATAAAGGTTTATAAATAAAGTTTTATTATTGAATAAATTTACTTTGAAAATCACTCTGAGTAATAGGAATGGTGTGATTTTAAAATTTTTGTGTATTTAACCTGTTTTGTTTGGTAAAATTGTTAATACTGTTTCTGTAAGTGGTGGTGTATGTGTGATATGTTCTAAGACGGTGAATGCAAGTTTGTATGCACATGGATGTTTGAAGGGGCAACTGTGTGTGTACGTGTGTGAGTGTATAATGTTTTCCTGTGTGTTTTTTTAATGCTGTTTTCTTTTCCAGTGTTATTTGAAAAAGAGGGTTAAACATCGAGCAGCCTGTTGATTGTGAAAGGTGATGAATTATTCAAATCAGATTGCTGTGTCATTAGACTTTTTCCATAGTTTGTGCCAGGCCTGACTGACTCGCTGAGGGTAAATGTTACATGCTGAATTAAAATTTAATTTCTGTGTGTAGTTTAAAGACTTGAAGAAAAACAGTGAAATCTAATGACATTGTTTGAGTCACTTTAAGCTGTGCTGACGCTCCACAAAAGGACTGATGGAGAGGCGGGAATGTTCCTGGGACCTTTTTGTCCGAACCTATAAACTGATAGAGAATCAGGGGACCCCCTTACATGTCAGTGTAACAACCTCCTGCCATTGTTTTCTGGAAAGGTTATGCAAACCTCCCCGATGTGCATTTTGCATCACACGCGCACACACGCAAACACTCCAGAGGGTGCTGTGAGCGTTTGACCCACCAGAACATTGTTGCTGGGTGACTATGTGTGTATGTGTAGTATAAACTCAGCTGTATGGTCTGCTTCTGTGTGTGTGTGTGTGTGTGTGTGTTTGTGGGTGGGTGGGTGCCAGAAAGGCCTTAACTTTTAAAAACATGCTTTCCATGTGCTGTCACTTAGCAGTGGAGTATCAACAGCACAGTCACGGTCAAATTTCTGCTGGGAAGAAACTCGGGACAAGACAGTTTGAAAGGGGGTGGGCCTGTGCATGTGTGTGTGTGTGTGCGTGTGTGTGCATGCGCACATGCTTGAGGTTTGTAAGAGGGACAAGTATCTAATAACAACATGGGGGGTGCTTGGGCTACACTTTGCCTCTGTCCACCCCTGGTGCTGTCCATTAAGCCCCATAGGCCCCTGAATCTCATTCCACCTTTCCTCTTCCTAAATTTAGCATAGAGAGGAACAGCACAGTTCATCGCAGAACACATAAGAGATCTGATGCTATATCTGGAAAATAGGCCACCCAGGAATTATTTACAATGCAGTGACTGTGTTGCATCATGTCCCACCCGTAAAAGAAGGTACATGAAAACCAACACTAAGACTCTGTTGCACCCTTGTGTGTGTCCAGACCAAGTCCAGATTTAGTTGACTACCAAAATCGATTTCAGAACACACATGGTGTCAGAAATTATCCCAGCCGAAACCTTGTGATCAGTCTGCTTTTTGTAAACATTTTCAAAGTCTTCACTGTATACAGAAAGAACAAGGAATGTTAACACCAAAATGGTAAATGAAGCCTTAATGCAAAAAAGTAAATACATGTATAACAAAACTTTCCTTTGCAGGGTCTTGAAGTCTAGCATAGATGCCATTTTATTGAGGATCCAGTAAGAATCTCATAAAATGAAGTCAGATAAAGCTATCTGAGTAATGGATCATATTACAAAAAAGGAACAAACATGTCTCAGTGCATAATGATGCAAAGCTAGTGGGGAAGTTGAGACGGGGTGGTGAAGAAGGGGTGGTTGGGTGGCGGTAATGTGGGTGGGGTGAAAGGTCAGCGGGGTGGTGAGTGGCGATCGATGGTGCCGATCTGACACTTCTCTGTTTAAGGGCATTGTTGTGGTGTGGCTGCAGGCTGCGGCTGGGGGGACCCTGGCAATGTGGCAGAAGAGACGGTGAAGGTAGTGATGTTTTTGCTTGTCTTGTTTGAGTAACAAGATGTCTTTCTTTTTTTTTAAATTCACCTATTTAAATTTACTTGTTTTATTTATTTATTTTTTTACACTTGTTTCACTACTAGAACACACTTCTCTATACCTCTTTCTTGATTGCTCTTTTTTTTTTTAAACTTCATTAAACATTATCAGTATTAAAAGGGTGGTAACTCACCCAAGAGGGTGAAACTGAACATACTGGAGTCACAATCAATAGGCTGCTTTTTTTTGTGCTTCTCTATGGTTTTGTTAGTTTTGCCACCATCACTTTTACGTTGGATTGTTGCTTAATATAAGCTTTTGTGTTTTTAAGGTTTAAACCAAAGTCACCCATGCTTAAGTGTAACTGAGTTAAATGATTACAAATGTAATGTTGCTCTTGTGTTATGAGTGATGTGTTAATACAGCACTTCAATACGTGAACAGTAAAACAAAACAATGTCATTGCCTAGTTTCTTATTACATCTTAAAATAAGAGTGGATGCATGTATGCGTGTGGTGTGTGAGAGAAAATATTTAAAAGCAAATGAGAGACTGAGAACCTAAAACCATCTAATTTAAACAATGACAGTGAAAAGTTGCATATAGAGAAACACTCATCTGTACGTGAGTGTCTGTCAGTCCTCCGATGCTCATTGCTCTGCTGTGTTGTTCCAGGTGGAACCATGAGTGTGATCCTGGACCTGTCCTACGTCTACTCCATCATCATCTCCTCAGTGGTGGCCATAGTCTACACACTGCTGGGGGGGCTCTACTCTGTGGCCTACACAGATGTCATCCAGCTCATCCTCATCTTCATCAGCCTGGTGCGTAACCATCTACTGACATGTGTACGCAGCAGCTCCAGCTCCATTCTCCTGCTGAATGATGAACATTATTCAAGCATGTATCCTATCAGATTACTCACTCTACTGCATAAAAGAAGTGGATGAAAGAATATAGAAGGATAAAGTTTCAATATAGAGTCAACGGGTAGCTTATTAACTCTGCATGCTGGTGCTATTACCCGCTGAATTAAAGCATGTTCTGGTTTCAGAGCTTATTAGAAATTTCCATCAATCAGTTTTCAAAATGGCTGCCATCCAGATAAGTGAGTGTGCAGGAAAGCCCCCCTTCATGGACCACTGTTTGGAAGCCCTACATTTTCCAAGGCTCTATCTGCAGTCTCACAGACTACACATCAGACCCCTTTAAAGCTACACCAAAGTCCTTATTGGCTACCTTTTGCTATGCTAGTCATTCTAACCATGACAGCTCCCTACAGGTGATGTAAGGATAACTGGCAGCCTGACACTGCAGCGGGTCCAGACATGCTAGTCATTACACAAGCAACTCGAGTCACTAACAGAAAAAGTTCAGGGGATGGGAGCACTTACCAAGGCTCGTATAAGATAAATAAAGAAGATTTTTGATTTTGAACTGTGAATCATGCAAAGCTACTTTCGAGTCCCAAGAATAAAAATCTAAAGCTGGACATGAGCATAATGGTCCCAACATGAGCCATTTAATATCTGTTCTTTGAACTTAATATCACATGATCTTCTGCTGCCAGTGGACCTTTCCTCAGGGGTCACAGAATTTTCCATTTTACAAAGACTTCCTGTCTGTGTTGACTTAGATGTTAAACCATTTAAATCTGGAGAAGATTTGATGTGATTAAAAGGGTCCAGAACAGCAAATGAATTTATTGTTTTGTTAATACCAAATTCTGGGCTACATACATGACATGAAGATGTTGTATCTCATTCAGAATTAGAAACCTGGGGGGGGCTGGAGTTAAACCCTCATTTCCTGAGTGCCTGATGGAAAACTTCCCCTGCTGAGCACATAATCAGATCATCTGTGTTCTTGTTTGTGTTTACAGTGGGTGTGTGTTCCTTTCATGATGACCAACCCTCACTCCGTGGACATCTCGCTGACGGCATACAACGCGACCTTCCAGGCTCCCTGGGTCGGCACTGTGGAGCTCGATGAGGCTGGCAAGTGGTTCGATGACTTCATGCTGTTGGTGAGTGTGAAAGTTATAAAAACCTACACATGGACACAGAGTAGTAAATGTTGTTTCTCTACAAAGACCTCTGTTCATCACAAGAGTTAAATTAAATTTAGCCCAGCTTTTGAATTCAATTTGTTTATTAATTTAGACGAGTAAAAAGCCAAGCATAACAGCAGCAAAGTCGCAACACGATTGCGCTTGTCCTGCTTTACAATCCAAAGTGATTCCTGTCATCATGTCTGAACTGTGTTTGTGACAGGCTCTGGGCGGTTTGGCCTACCAGGCGTTCTACCAAAGGATTCTGTCCTCCTCATCTTACACCCAAGCTCAAGTGACTTGCTTCGCCTCTTCGGCCTTCTGCCTGGTGCTCGGTATCCCCTCGGTCCTGATTGGGGCCGTGGCTGCGTCTACAGGTATACCCTCTTCACTTACACATCTGGAAAAATCCTACATCAGCTTTTCTTATCAGCATATCGTTTGTAATGGCCTTACCTCATATTCTTAGTGACATGATTGCCCCGTTTTCTTAATCTGAAATTTTATCTCCCATTCTCCCTGCTAGACTGGAACTCAACCAGCTATGGATTACCAACTCCATATGAGCGTGACCAGGCTGGATCCATCCTCCCCATCGCTCTGCAGTATCTCACACCCCCTTACATCTCTGTCCTTGGCATTGGGGCTGTAGCTGCTGCCGTCATGTCCTCCATGGACTCGGCCCTGCTGTCCTCTGCCTCGTTGTTCTCCTCAAATATCTACAAGAACATCATCAGGAAGCAGGTGAGTATTTTTGAGCAGGACGTGTCAGTTAAAGGGAATCAGTTCTTACCAAAAGTACAAATCGGACTCTAAAAGGAGCAGTGTAATCTCTTCTGTTGCTCTGAAGCAGCACTATAATGTCCATCTATCCTTTTTTCTTAAGTGCTTATCTAACTCCAGGTCGTGGGGGCTTGAGCCTGTCATAGCTGACGCACCCTTTAACACATCATATCCACGTGGCCTATGGCCAGTGTCGAACCAGTTAACCTAACAAGCATGTCTTTGTACTGTGTGAGGAAACTCAGTGTCCTATTATTATTTGATCACAGTCAAGTCCATCTCACTCTCATCCCAGGTGTAATATGATGCCAGCAAAGGTGTCTTGACGTCATAGCTGTGGCAATAGTGGCCGCAAAGACTTTTGCCAATCTGAAAGCCAGTATTTGGAGGTTGGAGGAGCGGTGGTAGCACAGTTGTTTGACTTATCGTTCCCTCTCCTCCTCCAGGCCTCAGACCGTGAGATGCAGTGGGTGATCCGTATCTCTGTGGTGGTCGTGGGTCTGGCTGGCACCGCCCTCACCTTCCTGGACAGCAGCGTCCTGGTGTTTTGGCTTGTGGGCGTGGACATGTCCTACACCATCATGTTTCCTCAGCTGGTCTGCATCCTCTTCTTCAAGGTGTCTAATGGTTACGGATCCATTGTGGGCTACATAATGGGGCTCGTTATGAGGGTCCTAAGTGGTGAGCCCCTCATTGGCCTCCCGCCCGCCATCCAGTTCCCCGGCTGCCGGCTGGACAAGGAGGGAAAGCTAACCCAGTACTTCCCCTTCCGCACCGCCATAATGCTCATCTCGCTCTTGTCTATTCTCCTTTTTTCGTGGCTGGCGTCCATCATTTTCAACAAGGGCCTGCTGTCCGAGAAGTGGGACGTGTTTAAGGTCAAACGTATGCAGAGAGCAACAGCCAAGGTCACAGATGTCAAGAGGACCAACTCTGAAAAGGAAGATGCCTCTGTGGCCAAGCAGCTGCTGGACACCACCAGCTGCTGAGGAGGCTCACAAAGAGAGGGGGAGAGAGGGTGGGCGCTGGCTGGTGGTGGGCATGTTTGTCCACTTGCTGGGCACGATTTCACAGAGAGGGAAGAGCAGCAAAGGCTGGATACTTTGTACAGTTTGTCTGTACAGCATCCATGAACTTATGGCGCTGGCATGACAGCAGCAGATAAGATCTGAGCTCTCTGGTACCTATGTAATGAGCTGCCCCATTGTCTTCTAAAAGAATACAGTAAAAATAGGCTCCCTGGCTAAAAGCCATAAGCCTGCCTTGTGTAAATAGCCAAGATAATTATATGTACACAGAACCAGAATAAAATGCCACAGTTTGTGCTGCATTATATTTATATTATCAGACATCACTGAAATGGAAACAAGTCACGGGAAAAAACAGAAATTCATACAAGCCATTTAGATTTTGGAAAAAAGAATCTTATAGTGGTACAACTTATACCTCTAGATCATTTAGATGTTTCAAAAAAGAACAGTTGTATATTTTTACAAGCACACTTTGGCAGGTTGAGATGCTGCCCAGTAAGAGACGTTAACAGACCTAAATTTTATTTCCTAACGACCACCAGCACTGTGGTAAAAACACATTTGCACAAAGAAATGGACTTCACACAAAAGGAACAATCAGTCCTTCAGAATGATGATGATGATTATAATACTCACAAACAATACGTAATAATTTATTGGACTGTTTCACATACCCTCTCAGAAACAGGAAAGCAAAAAGCCATCTGCGTCGCCCTTTCCAGTGCGTCAGGGTGAAAACGTGTCCCACAGCGCTGCACTGTGCAGTGGGTGCCACTACCTTTTCTCTCTCTGCGAATGATTTGCAGCAGGACAGGGCTCTCTTTCACACAGAACAAAGAAACGTTACCCAAAGAACAAAGAATGAGTGCACCTTTTACACAGTTTGGTTTGCGAAAGACGTTTAAACAGTTTATTTTAACATCATCTCCTTATTCTATTCAATAAGGCTGCCTTGAGCTTGACTATACAGCAACAGCATCTCTCCTCATTTTGCTAGTTAGTCTAATTTTTTTTCTTGTAAGAGATTACAATTAAATAATCAATGCTTACACACAATGTGATTTATTTAAAATGACAAATCTGATCACCAAAATGCCTAGCTGTGTAGCAGGAGTTTTGATTTTTTTTCCATAATCTGTCTGAAAGATGATTTGAATCATGTAAAGTCATGTAAACATATTTAAGATGTGAAGATTTGCAGTTACATGTAAACGTTTTACCTCCATCTTTCAAGTACTGCTCAGTAGACACCAGCAAGTTCAAGACTTTTTTAAAACCACGTTTGGGACAATGTTCGAGACCACCTAGGTACAAACGACTAAAGCGGTCCCCACAGCTCAGCTGCGAGCTCGGCTGCAGTGCAATGCTGGTGGCACTGATGTGCAAGCAATAATGAAACTCGTAAAAAGAGCAACTGAAAACACTTGGATGGAAGGCTTTTAAAATGTCCAAAAAAAATTTCCCTCCTTGACTATTTAACGATCTGTTTTGTTGCAAAAGAGCAGCAGGGAGAGACTAAACTGTACGCCCACTTCCCTCGACTGCATTTCACTCATGTAAAATAGCTGAATGGAGCAGTTTATACTACAGCTGCGCAGAGAGGTCGCCCAACATCTCCCTCGTTTTCCTCCTCACCCATTCCTCTTCTTCGTGTTTTGTTTTTTTTTCCTCTCCAACAGTACAGGAGATACGCGTTTCAGTTTTTGTTTTTGTTTTTTATTGTACTGTATAGTTTATTTTTCTTTAACTGTATGCAAAGCTGTAGTTTACAGTGGGATCATTTTTTTCCTGAGGTGGTGAAAATGTTTGCAGCTAAGATTCTGAGAATTTAAAGCTTTACAGCAGTACAAATTCTACTCCCTTTTTTCATGATTAGATTTTAAAGACTGTTTAATGACATATTTTTTTTTCTCCAATGTGTGTTTTGCTGTACTAGATGCCTGATAACGTCAGAAAGCCTCCCTCTACTATATTGTTGTCTTTAATGTCACTGGAAACTGTTTCAGTCGATTGTTGGCAGTGTAAATGCTGGACATCGTAAACTGGACTTATACTCTAGTCATTGCTCAAATACCTCATAGCGGTATTGTTGGTTTTTAAGTATATAAAACTTTTTTGGCTCCTATCCAAAGCATAAAGTGTGACTGTCGACAAGCTGTCAAAAACACAACGGGACACATGCAGGGTATGATGCATGTGTCTTTTTATATGCGTCATTGTGATTTCTACCTGTATTATATTCTTGTACTGTAAAGTCCAATCATAATTTGTATATCTACACTTGTATTTTTTTTTATCAGTTGTTCACTATGTGTTGAGCAGAAGATTTTTATCTCAAGTTAGCAACTTTTAAAAGTAAAAAAATTAGTTCACCTTTGATTTTGCAGAACATAAATCTAGAATTTCACCAGGTGTTCATGTACTTTTGACAGCACTGATTGTGAACACGTGTGGAGAAACATGTTACTCTACTTGCCCACGCAAACACTCCTGCCCTCAGATTATGTCCGCACAACCTGATCTGATGGAAACTCACCAGCTGTCTTCAGGAGGCCGTCTGTGATGCAGTGAAGGATGGCACAGCCTTAAAAAAAAAAAAAAATTATATATATATATGTGCTGCATACGTTTGTCATCTGTGCAATTAAACTTTTCGTTTCCAGAGTGGGTTGGTCAAACATTTGTAAAAGTGCTGGACAGGTGTGTTTATATTACAATGTAGGTTGGGAGTTCTATATTGCATTTTCCCCCTAAATGTGTATTTGGTTTTATACTATTATGCATGTTGATTGTCATTTACTGAGTTGTTTGTATACTGAACCTTTGTGAAGGCTGTTCTCTTCTTGCCACTTGGCAAGGTTCTACTTTGTCATCAGTTAATGTAAATCCCCATGGGGTGATGTTCTGTCAGAATAAAGGTTGAAACCAAATTACTGTGTGAGTCATCTTTGTGCCAGAAGCATCACACACACACACAGGCACACATACACACACAAAAAGCTTTCCAGCAAATGTTCTCCTGAACTGTTAAGCTCTCCCAGGGTGTAAATATAAATTAGATTTTCCAAATATTTAAATAACTGTACTGTTTAATGATGGGAAAGCATGCACGTAGTAAAACCAGAATACAATAGCTCCACAG
>VUQI01061810.1:21244-46053 GCA_015106735.1 Paratilapia polleni
AGAGAAGAAAAAAAACAAAAAAAAAAAAATCCCCAAAGGTAAAAAAAAAAAAAAAAAAAAAAGAGTACATGTGCCTTTAACTGTGTGTAGAGCTTCACTTTGTCCTCTTAATAAAACTACTCTATAGGTCAGTGGTTCAACAATTTTGTTTCTGTAGAGTTTGTATACTTCGGACCTTGTCCAACCATTCAGAGCTATTAGACTGAACATTTTCCATGAAATGCCTGCCTGCACAGTTACAACCTAAATGTGCAGCTTGCAACTCCATTTCTGAAATAACTCCACAATATTAAAAACATAATAACACATGCAACTTATTTTGAATCCTCTTATGTGTGTTTATGATTGGTCATCAGTATACAGCTCCTAATTTATTTAACTTGGGGTGGAGGCAAACCGTTTCTATCACCAAGCTTTTAATTTATTTTAAGATTTTCATACTTTTCATACTTTCATACATAGTTTGTGACATCACGTTAAGTTATGTACAACAGAAACAGAACAGTGTAAACAAACCAAAGTGTTTCATATTTTAGATTCTTCAAAGTAGCTTTTAAGATTGCTGGTAAAAATTTAAAGGGGCATTTCACCCAGAAATGTAGTTTACATGTTTCTCCTCTGGCCTTTAGTGCTTTTTACCCATCTAGATTGTTTTGGGTGAGCCACCCAGTTTTCTAAATATTAGCAGCCTTCTTTCAAATATAATGTATTTGTCTTATGTTGCTTTACTTTACAATGGCTCCTTTCTTCATACTTTATACCACAATAATATGGCACTTGCCTTGTGGTGCTCAAAGCAGCTTTGAAAACTCAGCAGGAGTGTCTCTCAGAAAAAGTCTAACCACAAACCTTGCTGTGAGCATTCCATGTAGGAACAATTTTCATACTGCTGTCTACATCTGTCAACTTTATCACTTTGCAGAAGGAAGCACATCTACCCACAGCGAGAGCTTCATTTTAGTGTGAAGGGATGTAAATATAATTTGCGTCCCCCTCTGCTCAGCTTTAATGTTAGCTAGCTGTGTGGTTCTTTGTTTTCCCGTAAATTGTTTGGCAGAAAGAATATACACTGGCCATTAATGAACATTAACCTGTTCAACTGCTCATTAATGCAAATATCTAGTCAGCCAATCACATGGCAGCAACTAAGTGCAGTTAGGCATGTAGACATGATAAAGATGACCTGCTGAAGTTCAAACCAAGCATCCAAATGGGGGAGAAAGGTGATTTAAGTGACTCTGAATGTGGCATGGTTGTTGGTGGAGGAGAAAATGTCCAGTGGGTGCCAGTTCTCTGGGTGGAAATGCTTGTCAGAGGTCAGAGGAGAATGGTCAGACTAACTGATAGGAAGGCAACAGTAACTCAAAAAAACCCCACCATTTGCAACCAAGGTATGCAGAAGAGCATCTCTGAATGCACAACATGTTGAACCTTGAAGCAGATGGGCTACAGCAGCAGAAGACCACACCTGGTGCCACTCCTGTCAGCTAAGAACAGGAAACTGAGGCTACAATTCACACAGGCTCACCAAAATTGGACCACAGAAGATTGGAAAAACATTGCCTGGTTTGATGAGTCTTGATTTTGACATTTGGATGGTCAGGTCAGAAATTGGAGTTAACAGTCTGAAAGCACAGATTCATCCTGCCTTGTATCAAAGGTTCAGGCTACTGGTGGTGTCATATTCTTGGCACACTTTAGGCCCCTTAGTACCAAATGAGCATTATTTAAATGCCACAGCCTTCCTGAGTATTAGACTGACCATGTCCGTCCCTTTATGACCACAGTGTACCCAATTTCTGATGGCTGCTTCCAGCTCAAGCTCAAATCATCTCAATCTGGTTTCTTGAACATGACAATGAGTTCACTGTACTCAAATGACCTCCAGAATCACCAGATCTCAATCCAATAGAGCACCTTTGGGATGTGGTGGAACAGGAGATTTGCATCTTGGATGTGCAGCAGTCAAATCTGTGTGATGCTGTCATGTCAACATGGACCAAAATCTCTGAGGAATGTTTCCAGCACCTTGTTGAATCCATGCCATGAAGAATTAAAGTAGTTCTTAAAGCAGTGAGTATTTCAACAGTACTGTTTTTGGTATTTTCAGCACCAACGACAGTGTTATCTAGTTTCATTATACTTAAGAGAGGGCTGACTCTCTAAAGCTGATATTTAAAGTACTGGACATCTCACAACAAAACAGTCTAGATGTTTAAATAGCACTACAGGCCAGAGGAAAAATATGCAAACTTGATTTTGAGGTGAACCATCCCTTTCAGAGGTGCAATATCTTGTCTATCTAATGTCTTAAGGGTTTTAGTTGTGCTCTGGATTAGTTTTCCCTTCTGTCTTGTTTTGGTTTTACTTCCATGTTTTGTTTCCCTCCTTTGTCATTGTCTAATTGTCTAATTTAGTACCTATAATAATGCACAACAACTGTCAATGCAGATTTCTGTTGTGGAATGAGTATATCAGAGGAACGGCTCAGGGACAAAGTAAGAGTGGTGAGATGGTTTGGACATGTGCAGAGGAAAGATGGTGGGTATATCAGGATAAGGGTGGTGAAAGTGGAGCTGCCAGCCAAGAGGACAAGAGGAAGGATAAAGAGGAGATTTATGGATGAGGTGAGAGAGGACATGCAGGAAGCTGGCATCACAGAGGACAATGAAGAGAACAGGAAGTCGTGGAAACCCTTAAGAGGCGCAACTGAAAGAAGAAGATGATCACATGAATGTAAAATAATAATTTTGTTAAGGCCTCAGTGCAGGAGGCCGTGATTATTGTTAGCTTAATGGTTAACATTAAACAGTCATTTTCAAAACTGAGCAAATAGCTGTACAAAACAGAAAATAGTAACAGAAGAGAACCAAAGACAACATAACAAAGTTTAAACACCGCAATGTATCAAGGAGATCAGGCACTAAGACCCACAATCTCTGAATCAGTCTGAGGTCATGTCTCCTTGCTACTGTGAAGGGCTGAGCTGGTAATGCACAACAAACACAGGTAAGCTTGAAATTTTAACCCAAAGAAGATGAAAGGGAACGCTTTTTAGAAGTCTGATGACAAAACTCTGAGCCCATAAAAGAGTTTAAACATATGAACTAAACTCAAGTAATAATGCAAACATAACAAATTCATTGCTGAAATAAAACCAAACTCAAACCGAAACAGCTAAAACTGACCAACAAATGGAGAAGAACTGGGAACTTAAATACTGGCTGATCGGGCCAAAGCAGACACATGCAGGGAACAAAACAACAGATTTTAGTTACTTTAACTCAACATTAATGAAATCCAAAATTAAGTAATTAGCCAATTCAAGTGATAAATAATAGAAACAATATATTCATAGTAATTAATCATGTGGCACACACTTGTTATGCTCCAGTTGACACTTCCTCCAGCAGCAGTAGAACAAGAAAAGAAATCAGTACAGCATAAGATAAGTAATTTACCAGTGCTGAACATACAGAAGTTTTAAATGTGCAACGAGAACTAACATATTTTCAACAATTTCAGATAACATGAGTATTTTATTTGAAATCAAAGATTATGCGTTGTCATTTGTTTGTATGTGATGTTTATCAAAAAGCTAATGTTTGGTGTTGGTGGGACTGGATGAATGGCTCTCTATCTCCATGTAGTAGAGTATCTGAAACAGTAGGGAGACACCAAACAGCCAGGCCACAACCCACAGTAGGCCTAACTATCATTAATTTAGTTATTATGATTATATTTGTGTTTCCACCCAGTTGCCAACCAGGCATCTTTTGTGGCAAATGTGCTAACCACTACGCCATGGCAACAGATAAAACTTTACCTTTATAAATTAAGGATATTTATGTTGCTATAATGTATGTAAGGAATGCTGAATAAGTAAAATGAAGAGGAGCTGAAAGTTAGCCGAAACGTTGTTTATTCTGTGAAATATCACATGTTTCTGAACAGGTGAAGTACATGCCCTCAAGTCCAACACACCTAAATTAAACATATATTGTTAAATAACTTGTTCAATATAATTAAAGACTGAGCGTTAACTGCTTCAGAAAATTAATTCAAATAAAATTGTTGCATTCTTAGCAACAATTAGCCTTTGAAGTAAAGATTTAAAAAGCAAATTAAAGTAACAGTTGCCAGTTGACAGTGAGAAAACTGTTGGTTTGTAACAATTCTGAAACGGAAATGTTTTCAGTATCATGTCATAGTTACATCTTCCTGCACCGTGATATACGTGGAGCTGTCAGTGAGGAGATACTCCGGTGAAAGCTGCAATCTTTGCAGATTCTGAAATGGAAGTACATCTGAATAATGGAGTTTGTTTTTTATTGATGATCCAAGCATGATAAAATGATCAGGGTTTTTTTTTTGTTTTGTTTTGTTATTCCTTCCCTCTAAAGAAAGAACAAGCTATCAACAAAAACTGTGACCCAACAATCGAGGTGTCAGCCGTGGTTTTGGAGAATTTTGGAGAACACCCCTAATATCCAGTGTTTGAACCACAGTACAGTATACTGTTAGTGCTCAAGTGAAACGACATGAAACATTGTGTGCCACAAATTTGTTTTTCAAAGGGCATGCATACTGAAAATTAAAGTGTGTGTTCAAGTGTATCGATACACTTCAGTTTTATATGAGCAACGAACAAGACCAGATACAACCAGATACAACTTGTACATCCACTCAAGTTTTACTAGCAATCAGTTTGGTTGGGTGCTGCTCAGATAAATGCAAAGCTCATGCGCATACACTCATAAGGACACGCACACGCATGATACCATGATCTATGGGGTTGACTCCAGCGAAACTGTTTACTCACCGTTTGGATACAGCTAAGGCATAAAGGTAGGGGCGTGGCTGCTTTGACTGACAGGGAGCTGTAGCTGATTGGTGCCTGATATGCCGCACCTCTGCTAATTCAAATCACTGAACTGAATCTCTCCATAATGTTTGTGCTGTTGGTGCCTTTTTGAGCATTTTTAATTCAATTCAATTCAATTCAATTTTATTTGTATAACGCCAAATCACAACAACAGTCGCCTCAAGGCACTTTGTATTTTAGGGTAAAGACCCTACAAATTTTAGGGTAAAGACCCTACAATGTAATTGTAATTATGTGACAAGTGACTTCTGTCCAAGAAGTTTGTGTTTAATTTTTGGTGAGTAAAATTCAATTTTATTAGCACTAATTATCAGATCTGCATGTCTGTGTTGCATGTGTACAGTTTATGAATGCAGCTTGCTAACCAAGCTTGCTAGTTACCTGATAACTTAATACACCAACCTCTCATCCCAATATGGTCATGTCTGACTCCAAAAAACATCAAGGTGGCTATATCCATGTTTTACTTGTACAGCACAGTTATTGCCAGTAAAACATGTACTTTTATGAAAATGATCTTTTTTTTTTTGTTGTCAGTGTCAGAGAGGTATCTGTAGAGGCACAGTGTTTATGTTGTAGTTTGGCATGCCTATGCAAACACACATCACATCAAATGACTGTGAGTTCTCAGATTGTGTGAATACTTCATACAGGTCATTTATGAGAATGTGGCTGTCCTGAGCTCTGTTTATTTTATCTTTTGTTGGGTAAAAGCTGGACTGAATGCCTTATGGGGGGTGAACAGTAAAGGTCTTAAAAGCTTTAAGCCTTGTAAGCCTAACCCGTCATGGCACCACCAACAGCTTGAAAGAGGTTGTTTGACTTGTTGTCATAAGACTGAATGGTGACTTAGCTGAAAACAGGGCCAGAGCTGTTGTTTCAGGAACCTTTAATTCTGTTTATTTTATAGCAACAGGACTCTGTGAGAGTGAGCAGTTTAGTCAGTAGCTTAGCTGTGTAATGGATTATTGGTTCAGTGAAAATGGTACTTTTAGGGATTTAATGCAATAGCCCCGTTAATCTACTGGAGTAGACATGTTACATGGAAATATAACATGTCATTTATACTCAACTGCCATAGCAGAGTCTCATAAATCACTAATAGTTTACTGTTGACAGCACATATTCTGTCTCCCAATGTAGAACGCAGTGTCTAATCAGTGATATCAGTCAGCATAAAACTGCACCAGATCTCACACATGAGATTTCTTCTGCATTGCAATGGATGATTAATAGTTCTTTTGATATCCCAAAACAGATCCAGCGGTTCAAGTGGTAGTTTTGGGATTTCTATAAAATCCAGTAAATTCAGGCCATATTTGGGATAAACAGCTGCAGGTAAAAGGGCAAAAAGAGCCTCAGAATTTTAAACAAGACCCATGTTTGTTAACAGATGTAAGCCCACATTGTAACTCCACTGACACAAAGACCTACACTTTGACTTGTGGCCATCAACACCCCCAACCAGAACTATTAATACAGACTGCTTAAGTGCAAACATTCTCATGTGACTAAATTTCATTTCATCACTTCTGCTCCAACAGTTTGCCACTCAAACGACATTTGAGCTTCGAGCTAAACCACCAGCTATGGTGAGTGGCTTCCACACGCATCGCCTACACGACTTCCTTAAGGATTGGAAAGTTGAAGAGGTCTCTTTGATAGGCTGAGTCTCAAGTCTCAGATATCCCTTTCCCGGTCATGCAGTGCTCGTGCCCAATCTAGAACCAGTTCCATTCATTTATACCCAAAATTTAAGACAGGTGCCCGTGCCAAAAGGCTGGCATCAGCATGGCATCACAAAATTGCTGGGCCAAAAGTTGGAACCACTGAAGTTAGTGACCATGGGTGGAACTACCACAAAAAAATCACCAGTGATTGGCAGATGAAGCCCACAGATTCTGTCCACCATGATATTCTTGTTTAAACATAGTGGAGGTTTCTGGCACAACTTCCATGTACAGAGAAGAGGATAATGTCAAAAGAGGTTCTAGCAGCACAACTTTATTAGTTTGACTGAAACATTTTGGCTTCTGGCCTTCATCATTTTAAACAGGGTAAGTATAGAGTATAAAAATGTAAACCAATCAACCATATACATCCACATATATATCCGCCAGGGGCTAGACGGGGTGGGCATATGGTCATGTGGTTTAAAGGGGAGAAAGTCTGGGTGGCACCATATTTGGTCCATAAATGGGAGAAGCAGAACTTAGGGGTGGTATTTAGTTAATCTTTCAATTTTCTTCCTGGACTAACAAACTAAAAATCATTTGATTAGTGTGATGTTTTGCTGCAGTGCAGGCCAAGTGGCTGCAGGTTCAGCTGAGGTCTTGATTCTGTCTCACTTTCTTTATAACAGGTGGATGCAATCAACAAACTCCTCTAATTAGGACGAAGGAGCTCGGGTTTCAAAGCAAAGGATACTCTAGCTCTTAATAATAGCTGTTCGCGAGCTAGCTGGGGTATCACTTCCAGGAAAAACTAATATTCCCTCTAGGTGAAGTTAATTTTGAGAGGACTTTAAATGAAACATTAGATCATAAAACTGAGATTTTTAACTTTAAAAAACTTAGCTAAATAAGACCTAGCCCTGGAAGATCAAACTAAAGTTATTTATGTTGCTTTAGCACCACCGCCTGTTAAAATGTTAAATTCTGTTTTGAGTCCACTTCATATAGTTCATGCATATTCATGCTGGTTCGCAGTTACATTATTAAAGGGCTATTTTTAGTTAGCAAAGGTCAAACAACATCCTCTTTCTGTAGCAGACGGCTGTGACAAAATGTTATGATCTGTCTGCAGTAGTTTTTCTGTTTTAACTCTGTTCTCTAGGATTTTATCAGAATTTCATTACTTTAGGGTACTTTTTGAGTGCAGGTCTTTAGCAGTTGGTCTGAAACATCACCCACTCCAGTAATGTAAGAACTAGCGCCAGGCCATTGGTGAAAACTTCTTCACCGAGAATAGAGAAACACGCTGATGCCATCACCTCGCTGCCATGAAATGCTGGAGTTTTCACTCACACAGACTACATATTCACATGATGGGTTATTCCACTGCCACAAACAATCTGTAATTGCTTCAGGGCCAGAAAAGCATTTAGAGCACCACGTGAGTGTTTTCAAATGTCACTACAAATCATTCAAAATCTACATCAGTGGTTCCCAGATGGTGTGCAGGAGCCAAACCCAGGTGTGCCGAGGGGCTTTATGACATCCATATTTTATTGCTACATGTTAAGTGTTAATTTACAGCATCTGTACTTTGCATGGATTCATTTATCCTAGAAAATCCTTTAAAAAAAATCTTTCCTAGAGTACACCACAAATAACGACCAGTAAGGATAACTCAGTAGAAAACAGTAAAATGAAAACTGATGACAGTATCTCTGTCTGTAAAGCTGCTTAACCTAAGTATCAACTTCCAGAGGTGGAAAATGAGCCAAAAGCAGCTGTTCTTCTAGTCAATCCCCAACTTTACAACAGCAAAAAAGCATCATTACAGCCTGGTACAAAAAATGGTTTTGGCCTCTATGGATAGTTTGCCCCTTCATAACGTCTCTGAGTGGGGTGAATTTCTTTACAGCTCATCCACCTGGATACTTGAGTTAAAGACGTGGCCACTTTGATTGACAGGTGTCTGGACACATGCTGTCTGCTAGGCCTCACCTCCACTACTTCGAGTCATTAAACTGGACCTCTTCACTCTGTGTGTGTGGTACTTTTTGGAGCTTCTTTTTTATGGATTATCTGACTAGACTTATGTGTGGTACAGACCATCCAAGAAGTTTGTGCTTCAGTTCACCCCAAACTGGTTGTGGCCTGATCACCTCTGTCAAATAACTGCAACTCTAAACAACATTTTTCTTTGAATGTGTTAAAATGACTCTGTAGAGTTGATATCAACAAATCTTGATAGAAAAAAATTAAACACTCCATTTTTTGCGATGCAAACACACTGACGTGCAAGCAGAGACTAATTTACAAACTTGCAAATAGCTGCTTCTATTTGCATTTGTTTTAAAGTTAATACAGCATTTCTCTTCAAAAATGTTAATATCAACTAAACAATATGAGTGAAAAGTGTAGTAATGGTGAAAAATATACATATATTTGGTCACCCCACATTTTGCTTTAATGACAGCAGCCCACAGGTCCACGAGTGTTATGTAAAACCTGATAACCCACATTACCCCAGCCTGAACTTCCCAAGAGCTACTTGTGATGTCAGGGATGTTTGGCTTTCTCAGTCTTCAAGTGCCCCCATAAATGGATTTGTTATGTGACTGTGGAGGAAAGTCCATGACAGTCAGCACTCCTTGGTCTTCTTTGGTCTTTGAAGTGTGTTTGGGCTCTTCATCCTGCTGGAGTATGACTCCTTCTGTACAAAAAGATGAAAAGACTTTAATGTTCTCACACCCACTTTTCACTGTTACTGCTGCAAATCTCAGAACCTCACCTTTAAATATGGTGGGAGAAGTGGTTTAAAGACACTATTCCTCCAATGAGACCACAATCAGACGACCTTCTTTTGACATGACTTTTGCTGATGGGAGTCATGCCGTCTTTATTTAGCAAATTCTGTGTCTGTGATCAAGATAATTTCAAATGTAATTAATTTGTTGGTGTAAAAACAGTTCAGAATCTAAAACAATTCATACCTGCATGTGGTTTTAAATATTTCTAAACCTTCACACTTTCTGGTTATTTATAAGTTTACATGAAAATATGAGCCCTCATATGGATTCAAAAACTATCTACTTTTTGCACACTTTATTGTCCCATAGATTTAATTAAATTCTATTTAAATAAAATTATCATCTTTTATTGTTTTAACTCAGCAACAAAGAGACATAAAACATCAGGCAATACCCTACAAAAAATACATGGAAAGGTGTCTGAAGCACGTATGTTTGCAAACAAGATGGACTGTGGCGTGTGTAATCCTGCACCAGGATGCACTGAAAATACAATAGTATTCCTGGCTGCACAAACACAATCGTTGCTTACCACCGGCCCTACCCGCCACATTTGTCCTTAGTCCTGTTGCCCAACATGAAATTCAAGTTAAAGAGTCATTGATTTGACACGCTAGAGGACATCCATAATAAATCATAGAAGCACAAGTGCAAGTGGTCACAACAGATTTCCACACAGTGATCCAAAAATAGAAGCTGCACTGGAAGTATTGCAGTGTTGCCCAAGGAGACATCTTAAAACTTAAATAATAATCCCATAAACTGCCTGTATTTTCATGCACATTAAAAATTTATAACCATAAGCAATCATGTTGGGTCAGAAATAAAATTAGCACCTCTTACTTTAAAGACCTGTTATGGTCATTTCTAGCTCCATATTTTTATTCCTTTGCATGATACACAGTTCAAAATAATCCTTGTTTACTTTATACAGAGCCTTGATGCAGCCCTTCAGTTCATCCACTGGGTGAAAAAAGCTGTTTTAACTCCTTTCCCTTTAAACCAACTTTCTTCTTATTGGCTGCCCCTCGTAAACAGAAAGATTGAACAGCAGGTAGGCGGGGCTTATGTGCTTACAGCCAGAACTGAGATTACCATATTCATATTCACTGACATCATACAGGGCCAATAGTAGAACAGTGGTGTCATCTTTTCCCACATATACTCAAAAAGCTGCAAAGAAAGTCAGCTCAGGGTACACTTGACCCTGTGATCAGGTCAAGTTCAGAGCCTTAACCGCTTACAGCACTGTAACACTGTAGTGGCTGTTAAATTATCTAGTGGCTGTTATTGCAGTAATAGTGACCCTGCTTGTGCACTGAGTGGTCACATTACAAGTTTGATTTCACATAGTATCTCTGTGTGTCATGTAATACACCAAGTAGGCCACCTTGGCTTTGTGTCTCAAACCACTGATGGCAGCAATGAGGGGTGGTGAGCAGTCACAGTCACTGCTTTGTTCAGTACTTTTCCACTGACTGGGACACCAGGCTGTACACGTGTATTTGTGCATGTAAGTCTTGTGTGTGTGTGGAGAAAAAAAAAATACAGGAACAGTCGCTGTACCTTATCAGCCAACCAGAAGAAGAAGACCAAAATAAAAAACACAGAGTAACCCTTTAATGAAGCCTTGGGATTTAGAGAATTATATGGTCCCACAGCACTTTACAATAGCAAATTTGACAGCATTACATAGCAGTTAGTCATGTGCATCTGTTCTGAGGGAATAACTCTGGAAACACAGACACCTATCAGTGTGCTTGATATGGCTCCCACAGAATATGAAGTGAAATCAGAGGTGTGGTTCAGCGATGGGTGCATGGATCCTTCATTGCTGTGTAGTGGTGTACTGGGAAACAAGTCCTGAGCTCCTTCACAATCCGGACCTCTGATTCATCAAAATAAACAAATGTACAAAGGGTGACACATGTGACCACACATGTGACCACGCCAATCAGAGGATGTGTCTCTCTTGTTCAAAGTGAAAACATGCACATACAGAAGAATAGAGAATTTGAGTCTTGTGAAGATTTGCATCAGGTGTCAAGAGATTTCAAGGAACTCTACTTCTCCTATGTCCTCAGCTTGTTCGCCTGGTTTACAGGTGCTCAAAAGGGTTTACTGCTGGTTTTCTAGTGATTATCTACCACTCCATCTGTAAGCAAATAGAAGTACTGAGTTTGTTAAGAGAATAAAAAAAGCGCTGAACACAATCTATCCTATGCTGATCCTCTACATACAGTCACACAGACACACTGTTCGTTCATTTATGAACATGCTAACACAACTTGTAAAGATCAGCCACAACATTAAAAGCACTTGCCTAAAATTAGGTAGGTCCCCTTGAGCAGCCAAAACAGCTCTGACCAATCAGGGCATAGACACAAGACCTCTGGGTGTGTCCTGTGGTGCTTGACTCTGGGATGTCTGTAGCAGATTCTTTGGGTCTTTTAGGTTGCAAGCATGAACTGTATATAAAAGATGAACATAGCCACTGCAGTGTCACCCTTTAGATTTCACATTTTGAAGCCTCAGCATAGATATTTTGGCTGCCACTCTACTATTTGTTTTGTATCCAGAAGTAACTATATTTAGACTGCAGAGTAGATTGTGGGACACTAGCAATTGTGTTTAGCAAGCTGCATTCATAAACTGTGCAGGAGCAATGCATAGACACAGATACCTGCTAATTAGTGCAAAGAAAGTTTCTAAAGTTTGCTATGGAGGTATGTTTAGAGAGTATTCTGGCATACAGTGGGCTTTACAACCCAGAGACAGGGTCTGGGAAGGTAAGTTAACTCCAAACCATTGACAAATCATTACATTTATACAGATACAAGAGGATGTGAGGGGACAGCAATCAGTGGGTAGGGTATGGTTTACATGTAGGTGCTAAACAATGAGATCAGTGAGTCTGGCATGTAATAATGGAGACAGAATGAAGATTAAGACATACAAGACCAAATCTAAGAGGAGAGTCAAGCACACTGTGAGGTAGGAGACTATACCAAGACATAAATTGATTAAGAAAGTCTCATGTAAATTTAGTCTCTTGTTAATTAAGCAGCAACATGTGTATGTGTAAGGGTCAAAGAATAGTGAGTCTATCTTGATTTCTTTGTCACAGACTAATAAAATAAAATAATTTCAGCACAAACCTTTTGGAAGGACTGCAACACAGAAGGCCATAATATTTGCCAGATAATTCCATTAAAAATTCTCCAAACATAGTGAAGCAGTCACATTTAATGACTTGAAGTAGTGGATGACAGCCTAGATTCTGATCGAGACACCTGTCAATCAACACAACTACACCCCTAACTCAATTATTCAGATGGATGAGTTAAAAAAAAAAAAATCACCGCACTCAGAGCTGTCACAAAGGGGGAAACTAGCCATAGATTCCAAAATGTTTTTTTGAACCAGGCTTTAATGCTGTTTACACGGGCATTTTATCATAATGACATGATCAGTGCTGTTCACTTCACCTGTAGGTGGTTTTAATTTTATGGCCAAATGGCGCTGAAGACTTGCTTTGTTGGAAGTGAGATGATTTGCTGCTCTCAGTCTGATCTGATAAGAGTTAGTCTCCCCAGTAAAAGAACACCACACAGACTTGTGTGTGCACCACAAGTTTATTTCTTCCTGTGTGGGGCATGGTTTCAGTCAGTGAGTGTGAGAGATAACGTTAGAGATTTCGTAATATTTTTGTGCACCAAGCTATATTATTCTGTATCACCATTGTTTAAATACGCAACTCAAAAGAAATGAAGTGCAAATGAAATGCAACTATGGCATATTCGGAAGAATTTTCCACACTCCAGCTGTGATTATTATCTCATTTCTGAGAAAAGAGAGAATTTCATAATCTGATGGAGAGGTTGCAAGATCTACCTTGTGATGTCTGCAATGAGTGGATTTCAACTCAAATAAAGCTGACTTTATATAAAATTTAGCTGGTGTGTTTGCAGAAGTAAAACAACAGGTTTAGGAACACTAACAGGAGCAGTAGTTGTTTTTAATCAAAGGCTGATTAAAATGTCTGAAAGGCATTGCTCTGTTTCAGGCTGTCCAACCAAGCAGACAACAGAACTGAATTTGTTTTACTTTATTATTGCTTTGTTTGTTTGTTTGTTTGTTTTGTTGTTGTTTTTTCTTTAAAGGGACAATGCAGATTAGTTTACACAAGTATTCGGGTCCATGATGTAAATGTAGCTATACAGGCTAACCTGCACACACAATTACAAAAACATAGACAATGATATCTTGTTTGTTTAAGATGTCTAAAACCTGAATTTTTTGTCAGGTTTTAGAGCTTGACACAGATACTGACCTCCTCAGTGTAACCATAGACCTTCTTTTAGCAGCTGACAGGGGAGAGGGTGCAGTTTTAGTTAGATCATGCTATTTTAATTAATTGTCTTGAAAAGTGGACTAGCAACAACAACATTGTTTTAGAAAGAACCTATTTGATCACCAAAGGTAAATATTCAGTTTACATTACTTGTGATGTACTGCAAGGTTCAATTTTAGGTCCTATTTTATTTCTATTTCTATTTAAATACCTCAAAATCAAAAATCATATTTATCAGTCATTTTATTTATCTATTTATGTGAAGCCTGCTGCTAGAAACTTGAGTGCAGTTTGACTCAGCCTTAACTTTTGAACCACACATCAGAAAAGTGGATCAGTCCTGCTTCTTCTAAATAAGACTGATGGGCAGAATTAAACTCCAACCCGAAGAAGTCATCATATGTATAAAAGAGTGGGTATTGGCTAGTCAAAAATGCCATCATCCAAAGTGTCTAAGCCACTGCTTTACTAATTAAAACTTTATTTATATACCCCCCTTAGATTTTACAAAAGCAGAATACTAAACTCAAACAACATAATTAATAACGTACAAAAGGAAAAAAGCAATAAACCAATTATAACAGGAAACATAAAAAATGATACACAAATGATTAACACAAGACAATAAATGGGGCTAAAAAAAGACAACACATAAAAGCAAGTGTGTAAACATTTGTTTTTAGAAGTGATTTGAAGGAAGTCACCTTATCTACTCAGTCAAGTTGTTCCAAAGTCGAGGGGTTCAGACAGCAAAACCACCTTTAGATTTAAGTCTTAACTTTGGAATGGCCAGGAGGGCCTCACCTGACGATCTGTGAACTGACTCATAGAGGGGCTCAACATTTCTGCTTTGCAGCTTTTGCTCAGACCAAGACATGCTTTTAAAGTGATGAGCAAAATCTTAAAATCAGTTTTGAAAGGTACAGGGAGCCAGTGAAGAGAATCCAGGATTGTGATGATGTGATGCCGTGAACTAGCTGGAAGCAAGACAGTGAGTTTACCAGAGAGGAGGAAGTTGCAATAATCTAGCCTAGAGGAAATTAAAGCGTTGTATTATATTACATATATATTATGATTGAAAGTCAGGATCCCCAAAATATGGGATTCATCCTCTGAGAACCCTGAACCCTGAACCCCTGTACAAAATTTCTTGCCAAACATTAAGTAGATGTTGAGATATTTGATCGCCAGAGGATCCCTAATGTTGGTTTTTTTTGTTGTTGTTGTTGTTGTTTTTCTGGTTCATTATTATACACTGAATAGTTTCTGAGATATTTTAAAATGGAGCATAGAAGTGGACTAACCAACAGGCTGAAGCTGCCATCTGTTAAGTTGCTAGAGGAAGTAAAAATGTTTAATTATACTCTCCATCGGATCACAAACTGTAGCGCACTTGTCATCTGTTTGCTGTTGAATGTAACGTCCTGAACAATGTCTATATTAAGCATCAGTTTCATTTGATATATGTGTGTGTACTCCTCCTCCTTCTTATGCTCATGGCTTAATCGTTTACTTTGTATTGACCTACCAAACGTGGGCCAGTATTTTTCCTTTTTAATAGCTTATTTTGCCTTCACTGCTGTCCAACTTACAAGGTAAGTAGAAGGATGTGCGTTGTCTGTCTGTCTTTCGTTCACTAAAAACTACCAAGTGTAGCGTCCCCAGCTGAAACGATGACTATCTCTTAAACTGACGGATCATGAAGACTTTGTTTATATACAGTACACTGTTTTGTATTCACAAACACACCGTATGAGCTACATAGGAAAAACAAGAAGAACCATCAATTGCCTATTTACACAAATACCTTAAATATTTGACAATAAGAAATGTCCATAATTTAATATCACTTAATATCATTCAGTATATACGCCTTAAACACAATCTGACCAGTTCAGATTCCTATCCACTGAGCAAAGGCCAGGAAGTGCACCAGGATATTATACCATTTGAATTAGCAAGGCCATCTAAACATTTAATAAGTTAATACAAAAGAAGCAATCAAACCTTAGAAAAACAGGTGGCCAATGCTACTAGTCATAAAGAGGATTCACAATAACCTACATTAGCTGTGTTGATATAAAGCTACAAGTGTTACTAGCGAAAGGCTAGGCTAAGCATGTAGCCATAGACAGTAAGAAAGTTTTTTACTGTCTATGCTTGTAGCCAAGGTAAAGCTAGCGTTAGCACCAGTGCCAGCAAGACAAAGGCCTAGACTAGGCTAATGACACAGCTGCCTTATTGCAAACAAGATACAGAAAAGCACCCTCGACATATGCAAACCATTAAAGGTTTGTTTATAGCACAGAAAACTTGTACCTTGTTCGCCTTCCAGCTAGGTGCTAGAGCTCTGAAACAAAATGATGAGCATTTACACAGTCAAGCAATTGAACTGTTTACTCTTCCTGGCAAGACTACCTCACAGGCTTTATAGATTTTTATCTATAAAGCCTGTGAGGACTATATCAAGGAAATACACTGTAATTTGACAGCCATTTTTAAAGATCATTTACACCAGTATATTATTGGAGTCTTCACTGAGATGTAAAAGAAGACTGTCAGAGGGAAGGATATGCTAAACTGTGCCAATGTGCCAAATAGTTGTGATGACAAATTTTTTGAGTCATCACAACTTGTGCTTGGGGCCAAATAAGTGTGATTAATTAGTAAGGTGTCCAAGCAACCAATCACTCTCTATCTTGTAAAAATTGTATGAGTAGTCCGCATTTGGCAGTAGGCTATAAATCACATCCCTGCTTGTAATGAATCATCTTATCATGCATGTCAGTGCACGAAAGGCATTATTTCCTATTGTGTTTGATCCTCAAATCTAAGTCTTGGAGCTGGGGTTGTGGAAGGTGCAACCTGCAAACTGTTCACTCACTTTTATTAATAATGAAGGCAATAATGAGGAAGCTCACAGAACATCTCTGCTAATCAGAGTCATACATTGCTGTAAATGCCTTTGATGTCAGAAGTCTTTACTTTCCAAGCAGGTTACATTGCTTTTTAAAAATGTATTCCTGGCTTTGGCCTTTGCAGTTTTGCCTTGAAAATAATGAAAACATACACATAAACATAAGGGTACACAACCTAAGGGTTGCTAGTTTGAATGTGTTCAACAGATTAATCATTCTGTGTTTGGGGTATTAAATCGTGGTTATAATTGATCCCAGTAAGGAGGCACTGGCACACAATGTACTCAAAGAGAGAAAATCAACAACATGCATGTTTCAGATATAAACTACAGGCTGCACACATTTCTTTCAAATATTACAGAATTACGTAATCTTTAAATTGCAAGTGAAATTATATTTTAGATGTAAACCTCACACACCACCAGTTGTCCCTTTCTGGACCTGTGCAAGTTCAAACTAATTTGTTTTAACTATTCTCTCTATGTATTTGTCATATTGTTGTGTATATTGGATCATCTGAGGTCTTGTGTTGATGTCCACTGTTTTTGTCCAGCGTCACTGGACAAACAAGTGTGTTGTAGCAGCTTCATATTTATTTATTTCAAAATTCATCTGGGGATATTTTAAGAGGGTCCTTTTCATATGCAGGATGTATAGGAGGATATAAAGCTTATTTAAAGTCTTCTTAACCTTTATTCGGGGGGATAACCCACTATCTCAGTAACCTAGATTTGTGTGGGAACCACCGGCTGTAGGGATCAAAACGGATTTAACTTTCCTGTTAACTGATTAACTGGCGTTAGCATAACGAGAGCTGGCTTACACTCTAATGCCAATATGTTACTTTTAACCTTCAGAGGAGTCTTATGACACGGAGGTTATGTGATTGTTTCGGTTTGTCTGTCTGTCAGCTGGTATGATTGATTTAAGTTTGTCGTTCAGCAGAAATTGAACGTACTTTAATGCCGCGAATGACAAGCCGACGGCATGGCCGGTTAGCTCAGTTGGTTAGAGCGTGGTGCTAATAACGCCAAGGTCGCGGGTTCGATCCCCGTACGGGCCAGTATTCTTTTTCTCCCGGTGTTCTTCTGTGTACTAAAAGGTGACCAGTTGATTTTCTTTTATATCTTTCATCACATCATAGATTACATCGCATCACTGATATGTTAACTAACATTCGCAAACACAACCTAACTTATTTAACAATAGCAAGGCAATGAATTGTTTAGGAAAACTGTATAATGGTAAGAAAGACAATGCATTACATAGTCCTCCAGGAGCATCGATATAGAACGTGGTGACCCGCATTTCCAGGGTATTGAAACACGTGGCTTATATAATATGAGTATATGAAACATGTAATCACACTGCAATACCCCAAGTGGTTCCATGGTGTAATGGTTAGCACTCTGGACTCTGAATCCAGCGATCCGAGTTCAAATCTCGGTGGAACCTGACCTTTTCTCCCTAATCGTTGCTGCTCCTGCCGCTACATCAATATTACCTGATCAATGGTTACAGAACAGTGCTTTCTTCCATCATAGTCTACATATGGAAACGATGCCATCATATTTACACATTTTCAGTTACATCTGTCATTTTAAACACATATTTCAATCCCACTCAAATGAAACCAGAAACACTCTTAAAAAAAAGCTTTTTAATTTGATTTAAAATCGACGTAGCGAATTCCGCTTTGCAAACAAAAATGAACTATAAATTGTGTGCTTAAGACCCCACTGAGAATAAATGAGACAATCTTTTAACTGTTTCACTTTCTGTACATTTGTTACAAAGTTACAAGTTACAGTTACAAACATGAAATACTCTTTTGGTTTGTGTACTGCAGTCTCTGCAGGCTGGAATCATTTAAATCCAGGTAAGTGTTTATGATAAAAGGGCGCTGAAGTCTTTGAAGAGATCTCCTGCTTTGAAGGCCTCGCTCATTTTTTCTGCCTTTTCTTGGATGCTGCTGCCCTCTTCTGGTGAGAACTGGAGCGTGCATCTCTGAGGGACAAAAAATGAATGAAAATTAATCAGAAACAACACCATCCAAAGTGTGCATATCTCATTGTCTGTTAATTACATTATCCTATATATATATATATATTAGAAAAGAAATATTAGAAAAGAAAAGCTGCATTTACTTTGATTTTTCTGGTGTCTCTGGATTAAGTATGACCACCTCCTCCTCTTCACTGTCTGATATCTCAACCACATCTCCTGTAAGAGAATGAAGTCCCAGTTCAAGCATATTTTTGATTCTTTTCCTCTAATCAGCACATACGAATTTTACATAAAACTGACCAAAAAAAAAAATAACCACCTCCACTCTCCTCCATCTTTGTCACTTCCATCTGTTCCTCACCACTGTCGTCATTTTCCTCCTCTTCATCATCATCGTCGTCATCCTCCTCCAGTCCCCAGGTGTTCTGCAGCCCATGCCCCACCTGCCCGACACCAGGGACTGGCAGCATTGGGGATGGCACCCTAACATATGCAGTTAAGGAGCCTAAGTGAAGCGAAATAAAACATATTTTATTTGTTTTAATCATACACTGTATATAAAAGATGGAAGTAGCCATCGTGACATCACCCACTGGCTCTCGGAGGCCTGATCTGATGCCATGAGTTCAGCATTTTGGCTGTTTCTGAAACTGGATGGGATGAATATGAGGTGGACCTGCCTAGGGAAATGAGGACATGCTCATAATGAAGCCACTTGCTAATCGCAAAATAGCCACTAAAACACACCCTCCCTTATTGCCTATTTTACTGTAAATGGGACCCTAACTTAAAAAATGAACATCATGCTGTAGGGAAGAAGACTTAAACTAATGTTAAAGATCATAAACTCATCATGCAAGTGTTTATAGAGGCAATAAATCAAGTGAGAAGCAGGATCATTTTCTCATAAACATGTGCAATTTGCTTTTTTTGGCAACCACAAAAGTCACCCCCTGCTGGCCAACAGTCCAAGGTTGCAATTCAGTTCAGGATACGTCTGAGGCGGACCTTCAGCCTTCTGGACGATGTCATTGGCTGTTTCTGTCACATCTGTCATCTCCACCGGTGTCTCGTCCTTTTTCAGAGCTGTGATTCGCTCCTGGGGCATGGACTCTGCAAAACCACACTTCCCACCTGCCTTCCTGTAACATTTAAAATAAAACATTTTTTACTTTTTTATAAAATTTAGCTTCTTAAATGTTTCTAATTTAAGACAAAAGTTTGGTACTGTGACTACATCTCTGCTCACCTGGCTTTCTTGTCATTCAGCAGGGCTTCATTGATGAGCTCTGTGATTTCAGACACTTTGACGCTGGCTATTTTACTGCATCTCATCACCTTCAACAACACAGAGAAAAAATAAGTTGACTACGGTAGGTATTTGTTTAGGGCAGGACAATGCTAAAAAATGGTTGTACTGAACCATTATTTATTGAAAATATTAAGGGATGCACCAACATATTGGCCAAATGTCGGTATCTGCTGATATTACAATGAGAAAAATTGTGCAGAACTGCAGGAAGATAACATCGCTCCAGCTGTTCAGCATGAGGTTTAAATTACCATGAAATGATTATTTGGGCCTTGTAATATTTCACTGGTAGAGGGATGAATTGATTTAATTAAATTCCTGCAGATTCTGGAAGCAAAAATGCTTAAAATACCTGCTTAAAATAAAGCTGAAGATTGGAAGACAGTGGCTTTGACAACAGGATAATGATCTTAATTAAACCTCAAGAGGTGTAAGCTGAAGGTTTTGCTCTGGCTCTTACAGTTCCCCAACCTAAATATCACCGAAAATCTGTAGATAGACCTCAGCAGGGGAGTGCATGCAACAACTAGAAGCCTTTTGCAGGGCAAATAGTTGGAAAACTCCAAACAAGAAGTGAAGGACTCTCAGCTGCTGCATTTTTTAGTATTTTCGGAAAAAAGTGTCATCCTTAACTTTATTCCACATCACAAAGCTTAAAGCAGAGCGACTATGGAAGACCACAGGTTTGGCCATCCACAGAGGACATTTTAAAGAACCTCTGCATTCTTACAATGAGGCAGTGAAAGGGGCTACATCTTATTTTAACAATCTCATAAACCATAATAAGAATAATCCCAGGGTGTTATTTGGCACTATTAACAGCATTCTCCTTTACCTCAGCATGCCTTGATAGCCTCTGATGATGACTGTGACATATTTCTCAGTCACTTTGTAAATAAGGTGATGGATTTAAGATCTGAGTTCTCCTTAGGTTTGGATCCTTGTTATGCAAATTACAGATTTCTGACATTTTTCAATCTGGTTTTCAAAAGCAGCACTCCACTGAGACTGCTCTTTTAAAGGTCTATAATGATCTTCTAATGGCATCGGACATAAGGCATTGTTCTGTACTCATATTGTTTGACTTCAGTGCTGTCTTTGATACTGCTGACCATAATAATTTACTTAATAGACTTAAGGTTTTGGCTGGTATCTCTGGCTCAGCACTAGACTGGTTTTCCTCCTATTTTTCTGGAAAGACTTTTTCTGTTAGGGCGAGCAAGTTCTCCTCTAACACTGCTTCTCTAACCTGTGGGGTACCACAAGGTTCAATCCTGGGTCCACTGTTACTCTCCTTTTACATCCTTCCTTTAGCTCTCATCATTCGATCTTTTTCTGGCATTTCTTATCATTTCTATGCTGATGACAGTCAGCTGTATATGTCTTTTTAGCTTCACTAGCTGGATAGGCTGTTCACTCTAGTTGACCGTTTATTCCGGATTAGTGACTGGCTCTCCAACAATTACCTTGTTTTAAATTCCAACAAGACTGAGGCCATGATTATAGCTCCTCCTTCCTTTTACTCATCTGCGAAGTTCAGTGTTTGTAATCTTGGTGTAATATTTGATTCTTCTCTGGGCTTTGATTCACATATAATATCTATGTCACATTCCTGTTTCTTTCATTTAAGGAACATTTCTAAATTGTGAGCTATAGTGTCCTCTGCTGAACTGGAGAAAACTGTTCATGCATTTATATCATCGTACCTAGATTACTGTAATGCCCTGTTTACTGGCTTACACAAATCATCTCTTTCACGCCTCCAAGCTATACAAAATGCTGAAGCCAGACTCCTAACACATTCTCGTAAACAAGCTCACATTACCCCTATTTTATACTATACTCTTTACATTGGCTCCCAGTTGATTTTAGCATTTGTTTTAAAATTCTCGCACTTCCATACTGAGCACTAAATGGAAAAGCTTCAGACTATTTATCTCAACTTCGTTAAACACACTGCTGCTCGGAGTCTTCGTTCGCAGGCTCAAAATTTATTAGCTGTCTTTCATTCAAGATTGAAGACTAGGTGGGACAGAGCCTTTCAGTCTGTGGCTCCACGACTTTCGAACAGTCTACAACTGCAGCTATGTTTAGCTGACTGTGTGGACTCCTTCAAAAAGCAGTTGAAAATTTTCTGTTTAACCAGGCCTTCTCTTTTTTTGTGTTTTAACATGGTTTTGTATTGCTGTTAATGTTTTTTTAATTTTCTATTATATTTTATTGTGATAATTCCTAGTTTTTACTTATCTTGCTGTACAGTGCTTTGTGACTTTATGTCTGTGAAAAGCGCTCTATAAATAAACTTACTTACGCCTTTTGGATTTTGACCAGAGCTGCCCAAATCTGCTCACCTGCTCCTTAAGCAGCATGATGCCCCCGCTGGACTGGATGGAGCAAATCTCTCTGTGTTTGTTCATGGCGATCATCAGCAGGCCGTCCATCACTCGCTCCTCCCGCTCGCATGGGTCCACCAGCAGGTAAGTTCTGCAGAGACGTAATGAAGAAGGATAACGTTCATACAAGTGGTGACCTGCAGTTATACAGAGCCACAGGGTCCAAAGGAAATAAATGGACTGTTTAAGAAAACAGCCTGAGTTCAGTTAAGTTACTTCCCTTAACGCCTGAGTGTGACTACAGTTAAATGCTCTACTTTTAAAAAAGCTGTTTTGTTATCAATTTAGTCAAACTATGACTGAGATGAAATACAGACCACATTTTTACGAGGACTTAGTTCAGAAATCCGTCACACAAACCTTGTTTTTTCTTGCAAATTTGAAAAAAAATGTAGAACATCATCATCAAGTTAAGATATGACGTTATTTCCTGTAGCACGTTAACTAAAAGCTGCACCTGTCAAGATGAGACAAATTGGCTCAGCTACAGATCTTAACATTTTGATTGCAGACGAGAAAATCTTGCACTGAAAAGAAGTGCCTTACCCTTGTTGGAAGAAGGAGAAGCTGACACTAATGGGCATGTGGTAGATACTCAGAGGAATGGGGTCTCTCTCCTCTGGACTGTACTGAGGACAAAAATAAAAAAAATTACCACCAACATAAAGTAGAAAAGAAAGTGGAGTTCTCATGAAGAAAAAAAACCAAAAACAACTGCAGCATCAGTTTTCTCCCAGTAGGTCCAGAGAAGCAGAGACACCATCTGCCGTGGTCGCTGCTGACTCACCACTGTGACTTCCTGCCCCTGGATGCTGACGTCAGGGCGTCTGAAGTGACACAGAGCGGTGATGGCAGCGATGCTGGCGGCATCCATCAGGTTTCCGTCATTATTCAGCGTGTGAACATCCACCCTGATCTGCCACACCTAGAAACCCACACTCAGACATTATTATCATCATCACAATGGATAAGGCTCCTTTCTGTTTGTCTTATAGGTTTGTGTGTGTATTACCTTTTCTCCAGACATCACACACAGGGACTCTGTATCGATGCACTTGGAGTTCCTCAGGCATCTCTCCAGCTGTCTGTTTAGCTTCACTGACAACTCAGACTGTCTGGAGACAAAGAAAACCCCACAGCTGATTTACAGTCTCTGCACTAACAGTCTGTCTACATGATCCAGACAGTCACAGAGGACTCGTATTACCTGAGCACCTCAAGTAATTTGAAATCATTGTTGAGGTTGTCTATGATCTTAAATCCTGTGTGAATCTGCCTTGTCCATAGTTAGTAAAGAGTATATTTTTCCACCGAAAACTACCAACCATATTTCTCCAAACACAGAAGTGCTCTTATAATATTATTCCTGTGCAAAATAAGCATCTTTGGCTTTGGAAGGTGCTTCGTCTGCGCTTTCTTCTCCCTCTTTCCTGCTCGAGAATTATAAAAGGCTAAGTTAGCAATTAAAAAGGAAAGTTTGGAAAAAAGTTTGGGTGCAAATTCAGGTGGTTGGATGTTGCTACACTGCATGGAGACCCAAACACAAAAAAGCCCAACCTAAATACTTCAGTAGAGCAAACTCTAGAAGCCTATCTGGTTTTTTCCAGTAAGAAATTTTTTGTAGTGTTTGGCAGGTGCATTTGAGAGTATACTGTGCAGCTTTTCTTAGTGCTCCTAACCTGTTGTGGACAGGTCTTGTCAATTTGATGTTATTCAGAAGTGCAATAGTAAGAAGATATATTGTGCTCAGTCACAGTTATTTTTGAGCACTGTTTTCTTCACTCTTTAAACAATGAAAGCAAACCATTAACACCTCATTAAAACAAGATCTGCATTTGGATACCTTGTCTGGGTGATAACAGCCGGGTCATTCCATCTCAAATCATTGCGGGCCTTCTGCTCAGTCATCTCAGATTTACCTGAAACTTCTATGGTTCAATGTTTGGACACATATAATGATTGCTGTGAAATTTAAGCTCATATGTCAAACATTTTTCAAGATATTTGTATTTTTAAAAAGGTCAGTCCACCCACTTTAAGGCCCTTTTTTTTCACACATTGAAATCTGAGGCAATGTTTGAACATGAATATCTCAAAAACAATTAAAGATAAAAGCCTGAAATGTTCACTGGTCTTTCTTACCATCAAAATGAATCAGGATCTGTAATTTGGGACGGATACATGAAAAAATGTCTGAGTATTAGCTAGTTAAAATATGAAAAACAATTCAAACCATCCTGTAAAGTCCCATATTTGAGCACACACTGATAAAAAACTTCACATTGCAGTGACAATTTCTGAATAGTATATACTTGTATTTCACAATAATGCAAAATAAAACATGTAGAATACTTTTTAACATGAAATTCTTAGTCACAAAAATAAAGAAAATGCTATTTTTAGTCAACTTTCATGCTGGATTGAGCAAATATGACAAGTTGTACCACAAAAACAAAAATA